>VZTL01056052.1:8651-21684 GCA_013400535.1 Scopus umbretta | reverse complement strand
AGTGAGAAAAGTGAACATTCACAGCTGCATTTCAGAGGAGGAATAGGGACGTCTAGTGGCCAGATGAACTTGTTCCTTGTTCAGTATCCACAGCCTGTGTCGTTTGTTTAAAAGGCATTTGTTGGCCAGAAAGAGGTACTAAATCAGTGATCAGTATGATTCGGAATAGTTTTGTATTGAGCCAGGGAACTTTTACCTGACAGTCTTAATAACAATCTGGCCTCTCCATAGGGTTTTTGGTTTGTTGTATTGTAACGTATTTAAAAAGCCCTTTGAAATGCTACTGCCTTTACCTTCACCACACTAGATTTCAGTGCAAATCTGCTTTTTATTAAATTCCCTTCCCCATTTAAAGGGAGGGAAATACAATTAGAATGGTTTACTTGTCTTTCTGAGAAAACGAGGTTTGGTAGGGATTTAGTTTCCTCTGCTCTTTCCTGACATTCGTGCCAGTGTAACAACATGGGAGGGGGGTTATTTCAGGGTAAGAAGTGTGGCTTGGGTTTGCGGTTTGGTTTTTCGTTTTGGTTTGGTTTTTTTACCCCTTTCTAGTAGAATTGCTGAAAGATGTCAAGGGGATCAGCTCTGTAAGAGAGCATAAGGGATTCCTGGTGATCCTTAATTCATACACAGCTCTGGACAGCTTAGAGCAAAGGATCTTTTTGAGGTGATGGATTCCCACATGTAGATTTGTAGCTCTTGTGAGAATAACTGTTCAGTGTTTACAGTAGAATTTGCTTTTTGTCTTGCATTTAAATTTGATAATTGGATTTTCTTTGGATTTTGTGGGCACACAGTAAGCAAAAACTGTAACTTCCTTTAGTTTCTTTTCATTGTTCTGCAGTGAACTGACCATCAGTAGTCATGACCATCACCAGCTCACACAGCTGGTGCGAGAGAAGTCCGACTCTGCCTGTATGGAAGGAGTATAGAAACGGGAGTTTTGGAAGTATTTCAGGACAGGATTATGGAAGTGGCTGCTAGGAGCTCTGACCCAGATCAGAATCGTGTGGGCGCAATTGTGAGGAGTCTAAAAAGAGAATGAAGAAGGAAAAAAGAGCACAGACCCCTGTTTAAAAAAATACATTCAGCATTTGAGAACACACATTCACCTTGACAATCTATTGCCATTAAACCTCGGCAGACAGATCTGTGGGGATGGGTTTAGGTGTTTTGTTCTGTTTTCAGCTGGAGGTAGATGGCAATCTCGGTATTTTCTAGCCCTTGTAAACTCCTGTCTGTTGTCGTTCTGTGTGTGCTTATGTGCTTGGTTCCTTGTCACCAGAATATACTGATCGTGCTGTCCTGTGACTATCCTCTGGGCGTGTCGTGAGCTGCTTTGTAGACTCAAGCACTGGTACAAACAAAGGTTCTGTGCAGTTGTGTGAGAAGTTGAAGTCAGTGTACTGACTTTTTTCCACATGGCTGCTCTGATCTTTTCGGATAGGACAGTAGCTATCCTGACATTTAAATGTCACTGCTAGCGATACTGGCAGTAACAGCAACTGCTCACGCATCTTTTTCTTCAAGCCATTTCTGCTCTCCTGCACGCATTCTCATCCCCTCCCTCTTTCTGGAGGGCTTAAATGGTGATGACTGAAAGTAAGTCCTGCCAGGAAGTGACTTGCCAGTTTGTCAAATGAGCGGCACTTGAACAGCTTCCTCCCCTATATATTTAGCTGAAAGTGGAAGATAACTGCAAATCAAGCATATCTACTTAAAGCCACGAAATTTTTTTAACACTTCCATTTAAATATAGATGGCTGTATTCTTGAAGGTTCCCACCGTATATATGGATTAAATAGTACTTTAAAATCAGTATCTTCTTGTAGCTGTGGTTGTCTAAGATTATGGTCAAGTGCAAAGTCTTAAAAAACCCAAACCAAATCAAAAACTCCAGCCAGTAAGAATGCAAGGCCTTTGTCAGTCATGTGGTGTAAGTACTCAGCTTAGTAAAGCGTCCACGTGAAGTAACTTCTTTTGGAGATGACAAGTAGCTCTTTTTTGGAGAGAGATGTAGATGAGAAGCATTTTAAAAAGCAGCAATGCTTCTGTTGGAATACTGAAGTAAAAGAACAGAGTTAATTTTGAAACAAAAATGTGTTTTACCCTTTTTGGAGTTGTCCATGCACTGAAAGGTACAGCATTCCTTATCCAGAGCTGCTACCAACATCCGGACTGCAGGGCAGGTTTTTCTGGTGCACCTTGCGGTCCTCGGCTCCAAACCATGGCTGTAACAACCTCCTGTTCCTTTGCTACGTGTATGCCCACGGCGCTTTTCTGTGGAAATCGGGAGTGGAGGAGGTGGTGGTGGTGAGTGAATCCTGGTGTTCACTTGGGCTATGGTAGGCAGTTGTGTCTGGGCAAGAGCTGAGACGGGTACCTGGAGGCTTGCGAGTCTTACCTTCCTGGATCTGTAGTTTAGATGCAGCGACTGGCACAAGCAGCTGTCTTCCAGGGAGCGCGTTCTGTGTTTAAACCATGTAGTTTCTCCCCTTTGCAGGACTTGCTAGCTATTGACTTACCCTCTGCAGGGACAGAGTCCAAAATGATCTCAGATACTGTCAGTGAGTAATAACTTTCCTGAGATATATAAGTGACCCTTGGTTTTGCTTTATAGCTGTAGGCAGCATTTAATTGCATTTTTGCTGACGAGTGTATGGAAGGTCTGCTTTGGTCTTTAACTGGGTGTTAGAATTCAACATGTGAATCTGGTCGTGAATACTAATCATTCATGTTGCTTGAGAACGTGTAACCTGCCGGTGTGTATTCAGTTCAAACTGGCAACACCTGGGGTGACTCCTTCTGGAGTTTTAAATGTTTCTTTATTGCACAGTTTTACTAATTACTGGGTTGGCCTGCAGTTACTGTCTTCATGGTAATAGTCTTTGTTTCTTCATTAGAGACCAAACCTTAGTATCTAGCATTATAAATCTCCCTTGGGCTCTTAATGAAATAGAAGGGTTTTTAGGACTAGTCAGCACTCTGTCAGATATGGGAAATGTTTTATTTTGATTAGACTAGATTACTGTCTTAAGTATTTAGCAGACTTAGATTAAATTAATTCAGTTAAACTAATTTAATTGAAATATACTGCCTGGAAGGGAGAGTTCCATTTGAATTAAGCAGAAGCCAGAAAGAATTAAAAAATGAGCTTTTTGATGATTCTACACAAGCAAATATTTCTGATGATGCATACCTTACATTTGTAACCTGCCAATTTTAATAATCTGCAGAAATGTATGTTGCACTCATGTGCTCTGGATGCATGGTTTGAATGTGTGCTCTGATAGGATGATTCTATGATCATTTACATTTTCTATGGCTTTGCAAGCTTTCGGTTTTAAGAAAGCTGTTTTGGTGAGACATACGACACCTAATGAGGTTGTGTAAATTACTTTTTTTTTTTTTTTCCTTGGTGATAATTATTACCGATCAGTATAGCTACCAGACAGATACACAGTAGGACTGTTACCAGGTAAATGTTGGTGAAACTGGACAAAGGCATCATTTGAGGTTTCTGGAGAAACTCTTACACAACAGGACACTTAGGCACATTTAAGGTGCTGGTGGAAGGTGCGTGAAATGAGTATTGTAAAATGAGGGTTCTGTGTTGCAGATGTTAAGGTTATGACCTACTTGCTTTAAAGGAAACTTATTTTAAAACTTTTCTCCAGTGGGCTTTTCTGTTTCATGAGAAATAGTTCCTTCTGCTAGAAAGAACTGAGGAAAGATGCTAGAACTATTTTGACCTGAAATTGCTTTCATTTTTATTACAGAACATGATTTTTTTTTTTTTCAAGTAATGTATTACTACTGAAAGCCATGTCTCCATGAAATTAGTGTCTGCTATCAGTAGCAGTGAAATGGAAGAACTATAATTCCTTTAAAATATGATGGGTTATATTCTTTCTGTGCTGTGGTCTATGATTAAGTCAACTTGTCAGCCTTACTGCCAATGCTGAACTGTGTGAGGGGCATTAGTGTGTTCTCTGTCATTATAGTCTTTGTTCATACCCTTAACCTGCTGAATTCAAAAGCAAGCAAAGTGACCATCAATACCACAATTCTTATCTGTTACAGAATTTCACAAACTTATTTGGACAACCATTGGTGTGCTTACTTTCTCCAACAGCATATCCAAAAGCGTTACAAGGTATGTGTAGTATTGCATTTCCTAACAAGTTGCAGTTGCACCATATATCTATCCCAAACAAATACAACTTAGATTCTTCAGGAAAAGACAGCTTTTCCCCCCTATGTAATCCATAAATCAGATTAACATTCCCTGAAGTAGTAAGATAAAGTTTAGTTACTGTTTCTGGCACATAATTTATTCTAACCATGATATTTCTACAGATAGCTTCAAGTGCCAGGAGGCAAAGTCTTTCCTATATAGAGACTCGGAAAATTGCCAGCCCAGTGCAGGGGTGGTGCTGCTGATGATTAGCACTTTGGGTAGCTTTTAGTCCCAGAAAGTGACCAGACTCGGTTAAGGTATCAGTTTTTAAACAGCAGGTGTAGAGCAAAATCTTCTCAGATCTTGTTCTGATTTTGGAGGGTAAGTTAAGAAAAACCGTTGGCTTTGTATGCCCTGAGAAGGTGCATTTATGTAAGGAACAGACAATGAAACGTTACATTCTTCAGTCCTTGTGATTACTATAAAATATAAATAATTCCAGACTTTCTCATTGGAATTTGCCATGTTAAGGTTATTATCTGTCACAAAGACAAGGATCTAGCTTAAGCCACAGAGAGTGATGTTAGGATAGTATCATGAGAGAATGTGCAAGGAGTGGAAGTTTCTCATTTGTTTTGAAACTATTCCTGTTATTTAACTGAAACTTAAGTAGAACATAAGTACTGAAATAGTGAGTCCTCTTTAAACAGAAACACTGAAAAGTAGAACTAACTTTATAAAATACTGGATGCTTATACTGTGCTCATGGACCAGTCAGGGAAGTCTTGCTGTAGTTCTGAGGGGGTGTTGCACTGTGCACTAGAGCACCGTGCAGAGACTTCTTAGCTGAACCTAACTGAGCCCCTGTGTCAGTATGGCATTATAGCATGCAAGTCCTTTAAAAAAAAAAAAATAATAAAAAGAAATACACCAAAACAAGTCAGTAATCCTTGCTGATGAGGAAGTGGCCTTACTGTTTGGGCACATGATCTTATGTGCATTGCCTTTCTTTTTGACTTCCTGGTTGACTGAGATGAAGCTTGAACCTCTGTGTATCGTGTTGAACTGTATGGAGTAAATGGCCTTTAGGGTATTGTGATGCCCAACAAAAGGGCAACTGTAGACTTTGGAAGGGGTATGTAGGTTCAACCACCTGTTTTTTTTGGATGGAGTAAGAATGCCCATGTTTAATACTTCTCTTTAGGATTTATAAGCAGTATCTTCTATCAGTTGTTTCAGTTATGAATTTTGTGTTCAAGTTATGTGCTCAAAATGAAGATATAGGCCTCCCACAATTAATAAGAAAATCTCATTTCTCTTGGTGTTAATGCATATCTCCAGTAAGCCTTTATTGCTAGTCATTGCATCATCTTGAGAACAGACCTGCCACAGAGGAGAGAAGATGTAACTAACACAAAGGAGTAGTTCCTCTGTTACGGAATTTAGTGGGTGAGCGACTTCATCCTGTGGCAGGGACAGCTTTTCTGTTTCATGTGGGACATGTATCTCTTTGTCTACTGATTATTTTTTTTTCTTTTCTTTTTTGTGTGTAGATCAGTCTCAGCGGGGTAGCCTCTTCACACTCTTTCTGAACAACCCTTTAATGGCATTCCTGTTTGTCTCTGGATTGTCAAGCATGCGCAGAGGATTGTGGGAGAAGTGTCAAGATTACCTTAGAAAAATCAACCGAGATATTGCCCAGCTGCTGACCCACTCCCGATCCATAGGTATGTGCCTTAAAGGTGCACAACTGGACCTTAGCATGCTACTTAAACAGATGCTGTTTTTTCTTGCTCAGCCTTTCCAAGGGACAGAATAGTGAATAATGGGAATGCACAAGAATTTGTAGTGGTTTCCCCCAAGTCTCTCTTTTGTTGTTGCTTTGCTTTGTTTTTTAAGCCTTTCTAAACTGAGTTTTCTTTGCCTTCTCTACAGATCAGTCCTTTCTTCAATTTTTTGGGGATGAATTTCTTCGCTTGCTTCTAACGAGATTTATCTTCTGTTCGGCTACTATGAGGATGCACAAAATTTTCCGGGTATGCAGGGATATATGTCCCTTTGTGAGAACGACAGTCCAGTGCATATAGAACCGCACTGGCTCAGGATGGAAGGGTCGTAGGGCTAAGCATATCACCGTGACTTCAGAAAGATAACTGATGCTCACATGCTAACGCCTACAGCTTGTATTGAATCTGTGCCTTTGTATCTCTCCAAAGGCATGAAGCGTTTGACTTGCTGAAACCTTATTCCTCTACATAAGTAGCAGACACACTCTAATTCATTTATGTCACTCTGAACAGCCTTGTCTGCTAGAAAAAAAATCCTCTTCAGAATTCAAGGTTATTATTTCTACACAACTAAAAAGGTATAGAACAAGAATATAAGAGGAAGTGGGGAGGAGTGGAACGTTATTGCTAGAATGTGTTCTAGTGGGAATGGATTTTGAAAGGTCTTTGAAGTGTAAATGAATAAACTAAACAGGAAGATGGTATTTTCCCTCCCTGTGGGTTAATGCTGAGCCACAGTGAAGTCTGCTTCTGGATCTACACCATTTTATATATGTGAGTGTTGGCATATAAACTGCCTGCTCCATTTTAAACATTACAGAAAATGGAAGTAAAGGACAGAAATATACGGTGTTCATCTTGTCTAATCTGCACCTGCAGACACCTAGTACCTTTCCAAGCCTAAGTTAGCTACCTAGGCTTCTCTGATGTCAGGGAAAAGAAGCAGGTCTTCTGTTAGTGGGGATAGATTGGCCCCCGGTATCTTAGATACTTGTTTTAGGATGAGATGAATCTCCCACTGGAGATGCTTATATGTCTATAATTTCAAGAAATGAACTCCAGCCTAGTAGGTGAGTACATGTGAAGTTTTTTTGTCTTTTCCAGTAGGTTTTTTTTAATGTTGTTTTTTGGTTTTGTTTTGGTTTTGCAAGGCTTCTGTGAACATATTATTAATCCTCTTGGATGAATGGGCATTTGTATTGCCACTATGACCATCTCTGAGTCAATGGAAAGAGAAAACTGAAAGTGCTAGAATATTTTTCTCTCTCTGTGGCATGCTAAACTGATTAGGATACCTCTTAAGTGAAATTGGCCTTTTGCAATCTTCTTCATAAAGCGTGTAGAAATAAATGAATGTCTGATTCTCTTTGTTTTCGCTGTCATCTAGCAGGAGACTCGAAATTATCCAGAATCTTATCCTCAGCTGCCGAGAGATGAAACGGTGGAGAACCCTCACCTCCAAAAGCACATTTTGGAGCTGGCTTCCATACTGGATGTTAGGAACGTTTTCCTCGAAAACACCCTCGATGACTATTAAGAGAAACTGTCTTACTGCAAAGGGGTTTCCCTGGCCACAGATTTTGAATGGTGCAGTTTTATAATGTGAAAATCATAAAAGGAAGTACTTGATTTTATTTTTAAATTTAGGACCATTATTTTAAAAAGTAATAATAAACAGCTGTTAGTTTAGCTGTTCCATTCTGTATGGGGTCAATTTTATAAGCAGAAGTTTTCATGTCTTTTAAATGTTAAACTAAAGAATCATTAGAGGTTTATTTCTGGTCTTGTGGCTGTCAACCACATTTCCAACAGCTGATCCTAAGCATAGAAGTATTATTGGTTACCTTTAGCCCGCATTTGTGGAAATCCTTTATTTTTATACAATTTTAAGAAATTGGAAAAAATCAATAGAAAAACAATATTTTATCCCCAAAGAGTCTGGATTTGAAATGGTAAAGATGGAACCACACAGTGCAGACCAACAATAGCAATAAAACAGAGTCCTTCATAACAAATATATTTTTTCAGTCTTAGGCAAGTAAGTAGACAAAACTGTGGACAAAAAAATGTCGCATTTGGAGCAGTGGGTTTGAAGTAAAATTGTAAAGATACTTACGGCTCCCTACAAATTTGATGCAGCAATTTTATATATGAACTTCATACTGCTGGCCAAGGACGTGATTCCCACTCTGCCTGCTTGGGTAGATGGCTAGCAGATGAACAAATTACAAAACTAAGCTAGCCCCCATCTCTCACTGTAATATGGGTCATCTTGCCATTTGTATTGCTGCCGCAATTTTCCAGGAGGAGAGGGCATTCTTCATTTTGAGGTACTAGATGGAAATTCTTGCATTTCCAGCAGGTATTGTCCCTCCTTTCTGTGTGTGGATGGAATGTGTGGCTCCAACAGCGTTACCAGTCCCTGACAGGAGCTGAAAGAATATCCCATGTAGTGCTGACTACCAGCCCGCCCTTCCTATCGCTCACTTATCTGACCCATCTGTGCTGGATCCCTGTGCCCTAGGGGAGATGCTGGTGCTCCTCTTGCAGGTTAAACAAAGTGGGTGCTGCCATAAAGCCCTGTTAATGTTTTGCATGCCCACCATTGCATCTCAGTCCTATCTCTGAAGCGGTAAAACTGAGGGGCTGTAATTATGTTTGGCAGCACTATAGGCTCCCTCAGCCTGTACTGCTCAGCCTGGGTATGTTAAGGAGTACAGTGGCCTTTGTAAAGGCACTTGTGGAGAAGGCTATTCTGACTCCTGGGAAAAGTGCTCGCAGGCTCACTTGGACTGTACTGCCGTCCTTGTCAAGCTAGAGGATCTCTTGCAACTCCTGGCAGTGACGACATGAGCAAGAAGGAACCAAAAATATTTTAAACTATTAAATTAAAAAGTCTGTTTTCACTGTTCCGTGGGCTGCTAGAAAAGTAGCGAAAGGACAAGTCTGATCAGTGCTTTTATGTTGAACCCCGGCCATGCCTCTATTTTTAGGTGAAAAAAATGTGGAACTTGGTGACTACCACAGTATCATGGTAGGCCAGTTTGCAGTGCCGTCATACAAGATACGATCTAGTCAGCTGGAATAGCGAAGGGCAGCACATCAGCACTGACGGACCCTGTTCGGTTGAGGAGAGAAACGTACGGAACAGCAAGAGTAGCTGGAGTGTAGCTGCGAAGTTTGCGTGAGAGTTCTTTGTAGCTGGGCTGAAGCTTATGCCATCCATTCTTCAACTTCCCAAGTGTTTAAAAAAAAAAAAAAAATTCTATGAATGCTAGTGTTTGTTCTAAGCAGTCTTGAAGCTGGTATGTTGAGCCCCCCACCACTTGGTGCTGCTCTTCTTTGGACTATGGCAGGACTTTGTTATCTGGGATGTGGAGTTTATTCTAAAGAGTGTGTGTTTGTGTGTGTGCATGTGTATTCTAGGCGTTTGTGTGTATATGTACAATACGCATACATCTACTGGCTGGTGTAAATTGTAAATATGTATATATGTATAGGTACTTGTATATGTATTAAAAAGAATGAAACAGTGCAATGTCTATATACAAAATTTATATATACACACATACGCCATTTTGGGTGCATTCCACAAGGTGCTGCAGATCATTTGTGGTTGTAGTAAAGGTTATGGCCATTGTAACTCTGCCATTGTAATTCGCTGTGTCCAGGGACTTACATTTGGACCTTGAAGTAGTTCGTAGTAGATTTCAGGGACAGGAGGCCTTAGTTAGCCAGGGGAATGAGTACTTCTGTATATATTACAGTGATAAGATCCATATATTCTTAACTGTGACACTGATGATCTGCCTTTCCTTCTGGTAGGAGGTCCCCGGTTATTAAAACACAGGATTGTATGTAGAAGCTAAAGATGCTGAAAGCCTTAATGCAGCAGCAAGTGAGAGACGGGTTATTTGTTACCCTCCCTGCTGTTCCTCCACCAGCAGCATTCAACTTGCATGGAAAAGGAGAATTTAGTTTTCCCCATCTCACTGCTTGCCAACCAAATGCTTTTCTTTTGCTTTAGCTTTTGCTTTGATGAAGCTATTCTCATTTTGGTTCCGTACATCTGGAAAAAAGTATGCTATTTCTAAGCATAGAAGTGATGATGATTCCATTAGTGTGGGCTGATGAACCTCTGTGGGACGTTGCTTTTTAACTGACTGGGAAAGTCTTGGCGGTCCCAGTCTTTGTGGCTAAGCTGAAGCGAGGAGTCCTTGCTTGTGATCTGAGAGGCTTCTAATCCACCTCACAGCCCTAAGAAGAGGTTCTGTTTGCTTGTTACCAAGGTAGATCTGATCAGAGGAGAATGCACATTTTTAAGAACAAAAACACAGAAGAAGCTAGAAGGGAGGAGGAGAATATAATGCCTTGAAAACTAGTTCAGAGGTTAAACTTACCAGCGATGACTGTACAAGTCAAAAGTTCATTCTTGAGGTCCCTCACGCTTTTCTTACCTACCGATCTTTGGTTCAGAAGGTACGCCACTGGCAGGGATGTTCAAAGATAAAGATTTCACTCCTGTTGTGTCAGCAGGAGTACAGAATTGTACTTTGTAAGGGAAAGGCTGATACCCTCTCTCCACTCTAGCTGTAGATAGGACGAGTATCTGGTCTTGTATTTTGAGCCAGCCCCCTCCCTTCCCAGCCAAAACAACTGCATTCAAGATGAAAATATTGATATTTTCCCCTCCAAGTAAAAGCTTGTCTTGTTTGAACTTACTAAGTCATTCTAAACTTGTGCTACTGTGTGCTGTGTGCTATGGTCGTAGGTACCTTCTCGATGTATGCTTGTATGTACTGAAGAAATGCTTGGTTTATGTATCTAGCAGTCCTCACTGTGGAAGCAAAATTTTTAAGGGAGGAGCAAACAAATCCTTTTCTTCTCAGGCCTAATGCCTTCCCTCTTGTCTTGCTCTCCCTTTCTCTGCATACCTTTATTGCTTACATTAGCGGAGACAACTTGCCGCCACCAGGCAATGCCGAATTAAAGGGGAGAGGAGAATGTGACCTGGACCAAGCGTGTCCTCATTGGAGTACTTCTGCCTAGCTCCCCGCTTACTGCATGTGAGATGTTCAGATGAATCCTGCTCCCACAGTAGGCATCTCTGTCTGTACTCCTGTTCAAACTGGCTTTAGAACATCTAGCCAAAGTTACTGCTGTTGCCTTTTGTTTTTTCCCCTTTGACTTCTCAAAGTAAGAGCGAGAGGGGAATACAGGGTTACGAGTCTTTAATGCTCTGGTTTTTAATCACTCTTAAGATGTGATGTATCTTTTAGCTTCATGCGCAAGCTAAATGGAGCACTAACTTCTGTGAGCTGGGCAGACTGGACTTGCGCCCTGGAGTGCTTTCTTGAGAAATTTCAGGATGGTTTCTTTGGGTAGTTCATCAAAATAATATCTGTCAAGTCATGACTTACTAAACCCCTGAAGACTATTCCCCAGGGAGATGTGCAGATGTCTTCTAAGGATCGTAGGAAATAGATGGGTGGAGGACAGGAAATTAGGCTTCAAATAATCATCTTCAAAAGCTACAAGTTCAGTAGCTCTGGTCAGGCTTCCCCTCCAAGGATGGGATGAAGGTGCCGCTCCAGGATTCATCCCTGGCATGCTGTCGTGAAGCACCTCCCCGGCCCCGCTGCCTTCCTTGTGCTGTAACCCCACGCTGTGCTTCAAGTCTGCTTTTTCCTGAAAGCTAAAAAGCTTGGAATCTGTCCAAACAACTTTTTCGTCTTGAGGCTTCTTTTGTAAAAGCTTTATCTATGTTAGATTTTTTCAGTAACTGTTCTGACTACGGGTCACCAGTGCTGGTAGTGGCAGAGCCCTCGTTTAGTCCTGCCCGTTCCATGTTCAGTGGCTTCTTCGTGTCGGTAGCTGTTCTGCGGTGACTGCTGCTGCTCCTGGGACTGAGGGGGCTCCGCAGGCCGTAACTGCAAGACTAATCTTACGGGCAAGGGAAAAACAATCTGATGCACAGAGCTGAGAGCCGCTCTGTGCAACTCAGTAACGTTAGACTAGCTGCAGTCAGCCTCTGTGAGGGGTACTGGCGCAGAGGACAGCGGCAGAAATCTCCAGAGCGGAGAGATTGTGCGTTCCTGAGGTGGCTTTCTTCCATTTTTGGCATCTTTGACTTTTTAGAGCAATACTGTGTCTGAGACCAAATGTATTGCACATGTTTTGAAGAGCTGGATGTCCGCAAATAGAGCAGGGGAGGAATGCATCGGACACATGTATCTGCTTTATATTTAGGAGTGAAAGTAAATGATTTTTTTTTTTTCCCTTTCCAAACCATTACTTTGCCAAGATAGAGGAAATTTAGTTCAAGATTTCTGAATATGACAGATTTGTTGGGGGATTAAGGAGTATCCCCGCGTTCCTGTTGACTTGTTAACGTGCCAGCTGCCCGGAGGCCCGCGTAGATGTTTTGCTGTTAAAGATCCCGGTTTCATTCGCACGGAGAGCAGACGTCGGCGTGACTAGCTGGCCCAGAGGAGCCCCCGCGCAGTGCAGGTCCTGCAGCAGCAGCAGCAGCAGCAGTTCCCTCACGAATAAAAGCCTGTTGCGAGTATCTGCCCCACTGACTTTGCGGATTTCTTTTGGCACGTGTTCATTACGACGTCTCAGTTGTGTGACTTGTTTGGAGCAGGCTTCGGCCTCGTGCCGGCTGAAGAGCACAGGTTGCTTCTGCCCCGGCCAAGGCTCGGGGAGCAGGACCAGGGGAACGCGGGCGGGAGAGGGAGGGCGAGTGCTGGAGATGCGGAGGAACCGTGCCTCGACGGTCCGCCGGCGGAGGGAAAAGGAGCGTTTTGCCTCTCTGAGAATCAGAGTACTTATTAGCAAAAGTAATTTATATTATAGTGGATTGGTTCAAAGTTATTTTACAGCCGTGTGCCTGTATATCGTATTTTGGTAAAAGCAGATATTTTACTGAAAGCATATGGAGATATACAAATAAAGTTTTTTGGAGCAAGTGGACTTGTTTGGCACGGGATGCGTAACTCGCCAAGGCAAGGGCGCACCAGAAGCCGTTCCGCCACGTTCCGGGAGGCCGGGGCAGGACCGGCGG
>VZTL01056051.1:0-10301 GCA_013400535.1 Scopus umbretta | reverse complement strand
GAAGGTAACTCGGAGCTTTCTAGTGCTGATATGTATTAGAAACAGTAAATCTTGATGAAGAGCAGTACTGGATTCTCCATTTCTGTAGAAAACGTGCTGGTGTAACAAAACAGAATCAGCCACGTAAGCTTATTTATGCACCGTACTGGTTTGTTGCCTCCTGGATCTCATGCAAGCCCTCGCAAGGAGAAGGCAGCTCAGATTCCAGGTCCACTCTGTCCTAGGTATGTCTGAGATAGGAAGCAAGAGTGAAAATCGCAGGAATACATTTCACTGTGTACCCAGCTATCCTCTAGCTACTGCGTCGAAATCACCTAGTTCCTGTTCTACCTGTGTGACTTTCAAGTTCCAAGTTGAGCTATGTTTCAGTCATCGTCTCTCAAGCTTTTACCTTTTCTGTGGGAAAAGATCACTTGTATGTACCCACATTTAAAAATGTTTCCGTATCACAGGGCAAAATATTAATAAATACGGAACTTCTAACTCATCAGCTCACTAGAATTAAGAAAGGTCATCCCATCTCCAAGCTAAAATGCTCAATACAACTAGGAAAGCCAATACAGAAAATAAGGTGGTCATTCATGAAAACAACCAGCTAGTATTTCAGCTGTTTTCAGCTACTACAATGCCACGGAGAGGTAGAAGAGGAAATTGTGGGAAGTTTGTTAGGAGTTGCGTAATGTACATATTATAGGAAAGCATTAATGTCCAAAAATTGTAGTGTTTACTTTTTGGTACATTTTTCTTCTCAAGATCTTCTGATAAACAGCAAAATACCTTAAAAAAACCATGAAAGCCTGTTGTTCCATCAGGAGGGCGCCCATTCTGCAAAATACACACAGTCCTCAAGAACATAACCCAGAAACAATGACCCCAGCTAAGCCAAACATGAATTTGTGCTTAAATTTAGGCATAGGAATGGTTCTGTTGGCTTTACTCACACGCTTAAAATTAAGCATATGTTTTAACACTTTACTGGATTAGGGCCCATGTCAGCAAAATAAACTTCTTGGGAAGAAGTAATAAAAACGTAGCTTGCAGTGAGGGACAGCGGAGCCATTCACAGCTACAGAAGCTTTAAAACACTAGCTGGTATTTATGTATTTAAAGAAGAAATCAGGCGTTAAACAAAACATTTATTTTAGATAGCTACCTAATTAGTCTGCTACAGAAGCACCTTCATTTCTCTTAATTTGATGAAAAACATCTTTTGCATCCTTGCATCCCTGAAAGCAAATTAAACTACACATCAAGGAAACTTTTTGCAAGCACAAGCTTCAAAAAGCAATTTTCCCACTGTTTATTAACGGCCTGGCTGTTCCAGAGATACCATTGCATTCCCTGGAGAAGGGGACAGACAGGAGGCCAAGCTTTTTTAAACACTAAGTTTCATTGCACACATGCACCTGAATTTGCTTATTCAAATGATTTACACAACAAATAAATCATATAACTGCCTATATACAGTAAACGTCAGCTAACTGATTCTCTTGTATGCATGGTGCACTAACGTGTATTTATTTTTAATGCTAAGAACATCTCTAAATATTTGGTGTTGTACGTCTAGCCTTTAAAGAGAACTTACATCATTTGCAAAACCAGAATGGGTGCAATTCTACTAGACTGTGTCTATGTTAATTTTAGTTTTTCCAGCATAAACTTTCTGTTGCTAACAACAGTGCAGCAAAGTATGAATTCTAGTGTAGATATAGCTCCTTTGGCGTTTTAAGTGCAGTGCTATCTGGCCCCGTTCAGAACAGATCTGTCTCATATACGGAGACACCAATGGTCACAGCGGCTTACTCTGCACTAGAGCTTTGGCTCTTCGAGTCGCAGTGGAGCTGCACCAACGGGCCATCATTCTCACTGATAGCCTTACGCAGAAAATGTGTTCCACTCTCTCACAATAACAGCTTTGTTTATTCCTTTAGCATTACTTCACACCTGAATCACCAGGCAATGCACGTGCATTGTGTTTTCTGCATTTTTGAAAGGAAAATCCTTCATTCAAAAGACAAGACATAATCATTTGCTTTCAAGTTAGCTGCTTCTCCCATCTTTAGTTGCCCTCTCCTTATAGTCAATTTTCCGAAGGGGACAAGGTTGCTGAGGACAGAGCCTGCAGGTGTTTGTGCTCATCCTCCGTTCCCAGCCACAGCCTCTGTGGACAGTTCCAGATGGACACATTTGTAATTCTCAAGTTTTTAAAAAACTAAGTGTCTGGGGTGCAAAGAGAGACAGTAGTGTCCCTGCAAAAGGGAAGAATAAAGACGGGGCTTCCCTCACCCTTATTACACGTGAGAGAATCCGCTGGGCATGCCAGCCTTGAGACATAAGGCTATAAAAAAAACAAGTTTCATGACTCCACTGTTACCAAATTCCTAATTTCACTGGGATTCAAAGCTCAGGATCGTAAATCTTCTTTTCATATCTTAGTTGCACAGTCCACTGCTCAGTGAAGACCTGTTCAATGTCCCAATGCCCTACAGTACAAACAAACATTAAGCAGTAAATTTATTGACTGCATAAAACTTACGAGATCACAGATGGTAAGAAAAATGGCTCTAAGAGAATGTTTTCTCCAGTAATCTTTATGGACAGTTACAGCACTCTCATTAGCAGAGTTTGTGGAAAAAAAAAAAAAAAAAAAAAAATTCCATTCTTCTTCCTACTTCTGTCAGAGGTTGCCTTTTCTTCAAAATTCACCCCTTTACCAACACTTCTGAGGTCCTGTTTTGATTTCTGCAGTGACAGCAGTGATATATATGGATATCTTTAATCAGGTTAAAGTTGTATTGTTTTTAAAGTTGCACACTGCTAGTAAACCACTGTGCTACCCACTGAGCTGGAAATAAGCACCATGGAACCCATAGCACATACCAGTCACGTCTCACTTCCCTGACACGCCTGTCATCTTCCAGCGATGGGCAGGAGACCTGAGCACAAATTGAAATTGTGTTGTGCTGCACGTGTGCAGGTTTTGTGTCTAGGCAGTGCTGCAAAGACGCCTCAGCACTCACCTGCGCGTTGACCAGAAGTGTGGGAGAAAGGAAAGCTTGATTTATTGGCAGTAGCAGCAAGGTTGGGGCTAAGTCAAGCTGGCCAGCTAAGCCGAGATGCACTAACCTGTAGACAGAAAGCAGCCCCATATACCAGGCTAAGATATAAGATAAGGCCAGCATGATAGTTTAGATTCACGAACGGTTAACTCGGTGCTGTGTTTTTAAATAGCTGTAGTAATGGAACCATAAAAACTCCCACCAGGTTGAGGTCGCCAGTTTGGGAGCTTTTTCCTAATGTACTACATATTTTAAAGCTTAATCATCAGCCCGTCTCCAAGGAAAACTCCTACCCGTTTCAGTTAATCTTTGTCGGAATCAGTCCCGGTACTGGGTAACAGGCTGCAGTTAAAGTAAAAATTAAAAACAAGTTTCTAATCACAGAAATGAAGTTCTGAAATAGTCTTTCAACAGTAATGAGGAGTGAAAACCAGTTTCAAAATGGAATAAAAACATACTATTGCAGCTTCAAGGAACTAGGTTCAATGAACCATAGAGGTCTTATCCGGTTCAATTTCCTAGCTACCAAAATCCAATACCTGGTAGTCATCTAAAATTTGTACATGCATTGAACTGTTACTGATTAAAGTAATTGTCACTATTTATTTCAGTGAGACCATCACCCACAGAAAAGCAGAATATTTAAACCACTGTTAGTAACTGCTTTTTAGAAGTCACTTGTCAGCTTGCTTGTAAATACCTGTAAATAAAAAATAAATAAAAAAACCCTGTGAATAAAAAAAAAAGCTTGCTGTAAATACCTGATGCCCAACAGCATAAACAGACCTTGTTCTTAATTTAAAGAGTTTCAGTTTTATTTTTAGGACTAATATTTCTATCCAGAAACCTTGCTATAGTACTATGCACGAATTTTTGTTCCAGATAATGAAGGTCTGCAAAGGCAATGCGTATAATACAAAAGCACCTCTGCATTCCCAAGGAAATAAATATTCAAGCAGTAAGTGTGTTTCAAGTATGATTAGTGCTCTTAGGAAATTTGGGGTTATAAATCAGTACTTTAAAATCTAAACTAACTTCTACCCATCAGCTTACATAGGAGATAAAAAAGCCCCAAAATAACATACAACAAGGGCCCAGAAAAGAAAGTTAGGATTTGGTTTCTATTTCGATTACAGTTATCCTAACCCTGAAAAAACAAAGGAAGATCACAATGAGAGAAAAACAGATGTGGAAAACAATTAAGACACAGTGTTAAGCTGCTGCAGCTGAGACTCATAAGATACCTGTATAAAGAACAAGTAACAGAGCGTGCTGCACAAGGGGAGGCCAGAGGTGGTTTTTAAAGTGTCTAAGTCAAGATGCCATAAATAACTAGTTTCCTTTCAGTTGTTCATCTGTGATAAATCATTAATTTAATCTATTTAACTTTTAGTTTAAGAATATGTAAGCCATCCATTTTGAGTCACAATTCCATCTCCGTTAATCGACAGCCTTTATCTCTCGTACCTGTACCATAAGTAAATTTGTAGTTTGCGGCTTCAGAAAAGGAATGACATAGACCGCGTGGCCATGTAACTGGGCAATATAACTACAAGTGCTTTCTGTTTCTTTTAGAGGTATGATGAGTTGTATGATGAGTACAGGAAAATTATATATCTGTAGTCACCCTGAAGCAATGTAGTGATGACAAACCAGTGCGCGGTATCATTTCAGAATGGAATCAAATAGAAAGGTTGTAAAAGGGAGGGGGAAAAACGTTGCAGTACAGTGTGTAATTTTCTGCTGAAACGAAGGGACGCGCTGCCGTAGATGATGCAATAAAATAATAGCATACAACATTAAAACACAATGCATTGCAACAAAGGAGTTGGCTTGCAGATAGTACACCTACGTTTCTTGTAAGGTGTTTCATATTGCAGTTGTCTCACTAAAATGAAGAACTCTTTCATGGATATCTTGGGGCAAACATTGCCTTTTATTCTTATTGATTTGTAACAATTCCTAGAAATTGCTCTAACCATCTTATAATAGAGAAACACTAAAAAGTGGATAAATTTGAAACAGAAATAATTTGATACAGGTTTTAAGAAAAAATGTGTATATTACTTTGGGAAGTACTTTTAGCACTATTGTGGCAGTACCACTTCTAGGCACTGAAATTAGTCTGAAAATAGCTATTGAAATATAGGACAGTTGCCGTATCTGTATCAGCTTACGTCTTCTTGAGGTGATCCAGTGCCCTGCCTTTAAATATGCAGATTGGATAATGAGTGTTCGAGTGTACACTTAAAATGTTTTGCTCCAGTGTCACTGTAATGTAGCTAGCAGAGATACTTTCTGTTCCGGTTACCTGGCCAAGCATTAAGTTAATGCAGCTGTTAATCTTTGTACTTAAGGAAAAGATCAGGACCTAAAAAGAACTTGTTTAACAAATCAGTTGTGTGTTTTAAGAGGCCTCATTACTTTGTTTTTGGTACAAATAATAAATATTTTAAACTCCACAAAGTCTGTGGTGCTTTGGGCATTAATTTCTGGTTTGGTGCTAGCTAGAAGAGCATTTCAAATGTAAAGCTGAAGGCTTTTGGTCATAAAGGTCATCTCTTGGTCATCTGAAGGCTTTTGGACCTTGTGGAGCTGACTAGCGTAGGCTGTAGTGAGGTCCTATGTTCATGGCATAACTCCAGGTAGTATTAGGCAAAATTGTTCGGAGCGTCATACCGGCAGCAATGCGTGCTACGTCAAATCACCCTGTGCAAGCAGAAACTCTCCCATCTGGCTTGTAACAACCTATGCAGAAGTAGAGGGAGGAACACAAGGCTGCAGGAAGTACCAGACAGCGGTTTGTGGCGCACAGCTAGAGCTCCAGCTGGCTCTGCAGCCCATCTCGAAATAGACCCCTGATTAATCAAGATACTTTTACGCGCAGAGTTCTTCCATGTCACTACTCAACGCACAGTACCTGCACCGTGGTGGCAGCACCTGCCTTAAAGACCCCCTGCTTAAGAGTGTGTAATAAACAGATACTGTAAGCAGTACGATGTGGCTTTTAATCACATTGCATAATGCAGAGCAGTTGTTTCCACGTGCTCTAAAGCAAGTACTGTTTCTATTGCTACGCTGGCAAAGTAAAGGGGGGGCGGTGGAGAGAGGTAACACTGTCATTTATTTTTATGGGAAAAACAGAGAATAAGAAGTGAGCAAGAGGTTCTTGTCAGGAGTAATGCCTGAAACACTGTCAATAAAGACATTCATTGAAGGCTGTAATTCCTAACATTTTAATTCGGTAGGAAGATGCTCACCAGTAAAAGGTTCCTTTCCTTTTGTGGTAAGAAAAGAAAAATAAATAAGGTGCCATCCACCTAACTCTGGAGACGTTACACGTCTTAATTAATAGGAAAGCATGCAGGACAGCACAGCAACAAGCAGATTTGTAACAAACAAATCTACATGTAGAAAAACCTCTCCAAAACCACAAAGAGCAGCAGAATTACCTAGGCAAAGGATGGGTCCTTCCCCCTAGTGCAGGTGCCTTGGCAGGCATGATGGAAACCCAGGCTGAATGGAGGCACACTGGGAGCATGGAGCCATTGGCATTTGGCATGCATACAACACAAAACAACCTGAAAACACAGAACCCCCTCAGCCCGACAACAGCAAAAGCTGGGAAATAGATCAAATGCATCACAATTATTTCAAACTACAGAACACTTCCACTATATGAACATTTTTTCTCTTCCGTGATACTCCCAGCATAACATTTCTGCCTTGTATTAGATAAAATTCTAACCATTATTAGAATCCCTTTAGTTTCCAACATGCTTAAAACAAAAGAATTCAGAATTTCTACTGATGTTTACTGGTTCATTTCTACCAGTGTACTCTCCCTTGGCAAAGTTCTACAATTCTTAGATTTAAACTTATGAACAAGCAACTCTCATTATTTGTGCTTCTGTGTTTCCTTTTGAAACTCAAAACTTATGCCTTTTAATTGTGTGGGTTTTATTTCTTATTCACAGCTTATTAAAAACATTTCTACTAAGAGCCAGTTCTCGGTCATCATTCACATTAGTTTGTTTCAGTTCTTTTTTCTTGCAAGTGCCTGGCTGACACGTGTTCTCACCTTCATGAAATGATCCATTTTTAAAACAGGAAGAACTTCCGAGTACACAATATCATATTAGGCTTTATAAACAAGAGTAAAGTCAGCAAGATACAGAAAGTGAACTTGCCCCACTCCGCACTGGCTTTCAGAGTTCAGTACAGCTTTAGTTCAGTTTTATTGAAACCAGAGAAGAGCAACAAGGAAGGATTAGAAGTCAGAAAAATGCAACCTATGAGGAAAAGATTGAAAGAACGGGTGCTGTTTGATCAAGAGGAGAAAAGGTTGAAAGCAGATAAAATAACAATCTTCAAACATGGAACAGTTGCTTAAAAAAAAAAAACAAAACAGGTTTCAATTGCTGCAAGGTTTGTGGCTAGACCTTAAGTGAACCTTTCTAAACAGCGAGTGCAAGAAAAGCATTGCAATAGCTGGGGGGTTCACACAGTTCCATCTTTGGCGATTTCTACAAACAGGTTAATGTATAAACATCCATCAGGAATGCTGTAGGGTATAGCTCATCCCACAGTGGAAGGATTAAATTACTTCTTTGAGTCCCTACCCAGGCCTATTTCTATTATACACAATTCTGGTTATACAATAAACATTTGTAATTAAGATGCAAACATTTTTGTTAGCTTATCACAATTTTTTACCTTTGCGATCAACTCCTTTATCAATGTAAAACACTACCACATTAGATACAGGCAAAAAAATATTGTTCAATGTATACAGGAAAAAGATCTGCATTTTTACAAAGTCTTAGGGTTGACAAAAGGCTATACATCTCTTCTGTGCCTCTTCTCTCAGATTAACAGGTGATAAAGCAACAAGGCACCTTATTCTTTAATGCTATTTGGTATTAGAAATTATTATCTAGTGCATTACCAGTAAGAACACTGGTCACAAGTATTCCAGCTCCTGTATTCCAATTGATATACAAAGGAATGGAAAGGATCTCCTGGGTCATCAAACCCAGGTTCCTGTTATCAGAGTCAGCCCTGCAGTCTATAATTTATCAAGCTTAAATTTGTTTGCAGAGTTCTGTCTTAAACCGCTGTTTCCATTATACTGACTGGGTGGCTGTTCCAGACCTCTCTCCTCTAATGTTGCAACACTTAAGTTTTCAATGTAAATTTAGTTAGGGCAGTTTATACTACTTCACTCTGGTGCCAGCACTGATTTTTACCTTAAATACCTCCTTTTTGTCCCCCAGTGACATCAATCCTATCCTCTCTTGTTTTTTTAGGTTAAAGTTTTTTTGTCTCTTCTTTAGCTGGTCCCTTAGCCACTTCGCATTTTCTCCTACTAATTTTCATCTTTGCTACATTAACTCTTGTTTTCCTTGACGTGTTTCTTTGACATCCAGATGGATTGGATCCAATGTTTTCCTTGTCAGCAAGATGATGAGTTGGTAAAGATGGGTACCTCATCAGTATGGCATAATCTACTCCTAAACTATATGTTGTGCTTTATCTTATTTTTAATTTTTCTCAGTATTTTCAGTTATATTTCCTTCAATATTTACAAT
Organism: Scopus umbretta; assembly: GCA_013400535.1. Lineage (NCBI taxonomy): Eukaryota > Metazoa > Chordata > Aves > Pelecaniformes > Scopidae > Scopus > Scopus umbretta. The sequence goes on along the minus strand of VZTL01056051.1, from coordinate 1,651 downwards.
CCTTGCATAGGGTTGAGATACGATCAATGGATCCAGCTGCTTACATTGTAGTCTTGCTTCTTCCTAATCATCGGGCCAGTATTTGCTGTTTATGTCCTTTCCTCACTATCTGACCAAGTCTCAGCTATTTATTCAAAATCTTTACTTCTGTGCTAGATCTTCCAATATACTGGTTATTTTAATGTATTATCTCTGTCCCACCCTTCAAATGAGCACATTCAGGTCTTTCAACTTTGCTGCCGTCTCAGGTGTGCTCATAAACACCCTTCTCCTGAAACTGTGTATTCCTCAGTAGTTCAGAGGCAATACCCTTTTTTACCTATAGTTTCACTCCCTTTTCTTGTTTCCATGCTGTATCTTTCCTCAAATGGTTGGTTAACGGCACTTATTTAAACCAGAGGACACCAGTCAATAGTCCCACCAGCTACATTTTGTATAGCAGCCGACAGGACTCATGAGAAAGGAGGCAACTGGGATATGGAGTCCTCCTCGACCAGAGAGGGTTCAAGTTGTTCCTACGTGCATGCTCTGCTCAGGCAATACTCATGTAGGGCCTCCTGCATCCCATCTGTGAGCCTGAGTTACTGCATAGTTCAAATAAAAAAAACCTTCTTGGGGCCAAAAGTGGAAGGAGGAAGAAAGACCTTGTGTCTACAGCCCAGTGTCGGGGTTTTGGGCAGAGGTGATTCCTGAGCTGTAGCCCCCAGCCTGTTAGTGCATTTCCCTCGGAGGTGGTGTAGTGCCCAGCACTGGCTGTCCTTACCAGCTCTCCGTGGATCAGATGCAGAGAGGTGGGTGCTCCACGATGAGATTCACAACAAAATCACCCTGAGTGAATGGGATATCCTGTGTCTTATTCACATTTCAGTGCCTACTGCCGGTGTGGAAGAGAGAAACCCATCTCTGTGGTGCAAATTAGCGCGCCTTCAGATGGAGAGTCAGGTAAGGAAGCAGGCTGGGTGTTTTGCAGGCTGCGTGGCTACAGTTAGGCACCTAAGATCCACTTTAAACCAAATGTTAACACTTTGGTGCTTACAAAGTTATTTCTTTATCAACAACTTGCTGATAAAGCCTGAATCCAACAGAAGTGAGAGAAGCTTTATGTCTGTGGACTACCTGACTCTTCTAACCACTTTAAACTCCCTAACCTCTGCAGCTTGCCTGCCTGTAAAGGAGCAGTAACACCCTAGCAGAGTTTATGTAACTGCTACTCAATATTGCATTAAGCTTCCTCCATCTGACACGTAAAACTTCCACCTGCTCAGTCACCCAAGTCCTGACTTGAACTAACGACTCTTCATACTACAGTGCTATATTTGCTCCCAGCAGGCTGATAACGAAGTGTACGGAGGACTACCTGATCCAATTTATGCCGTAGCCCGAGACGATAATTGTTTTACACTGGCTGTTATCACCTAGCAACAGGATCACTTTAAGTTTGTTGCTCTCTAGAGAAGAAGGAAACTGCAAATACAGTGAGAAATCTTTGTGCTGTGGTGTTTTAAAATGTCAGAGCACCACTACTGTATCATTAACTATAATTTTAAGCCCTGACATTGCTGTCAATGAGCCTTGGTATTTTGTCATTGCTGTACTATTTGTAAACATCTGTTTCGCTCCATTGGCTGCTTCTTTCATCTCTGTGTCTGGC
>VZTL01056048.1:3040-24144 GCA_013400535.1 Scopus umbretta | reverse complement strand
AGCTGCCCTGCCCCGGGTCCTGCGCGGCCGGGGGCGAGGGGACCTGCCGCAGGCGGGCTGGGGCGGCTGTCGTTCTGCAGCCACCTCAGGTGAACCAAGAAGTGGTCTGAGGGAACGCGTTGAGTTCTCTGGTCAGCCGTGCAGGGAGCAGCATCTTTTCGATGAGTTGGTTACTGTTTTCGTGGTGCTTTACGCGCTGCTGGCTGTGTAATAAAGGGTCTTTTTTTGTTGTTTTAGCAGCGGTATTAATTGCTATCCTCCATTTTTGCAAAGTTTTAGCTGAAGAGCGCGATTTCCCTATTCGGTACTTCCCAGAGCACTGTGACATTTCGCTGGCATCCATTAACGCTACAGCAAGAACATCCCGAGTCCTTGGTCAGTTCGTTGGTGCTCTCTGAAAGAGAAATGGCTTGCTTGAGAACAGAACGAAAAGGCTCGGGTCGTTTCTGCATGTTCCGTGGAGTGGTAGAAAAAGCTGTGTGGTGAAAGTACTCCAGCATGCTGCGAGGGGGGAAACTGGATTTTCTCCCGTGTCCTTCGTATGCTCCTTGCCTGTTCAGAGTTCAGTATACCGTACCTACAGAAAAAGCCGTGCTAGCGCAGGAAGGATGGTCTTACGAGAAGATACTGATTTAGGCCTCAGGAGTTTGGGGCTCAACTAATAACTCTGCTTACCAGCTTTACGTGCGAGTTGGGTGTAAGTCACTTTGTGCTCATCTGTATCCCAGATTCCCCATTTGTAAAACAAGGCTGTGGGTTGCAAAACGTCACTGGGGGTGAGATCATACCTCTGTTTGGGTCCTCTGTGTAGCAGGGTGACTGAAGGCATAATAAGCCCTCTTGATCTCTAGCTATATATTGCGGGTCCAATCTCCATGTGCATGAATATATAGATTGATCAAAATTTTATTAGTTTCAAAAAGGATCAGAGTAACATTACCTTCCTTGATTTTCAAGCATGAAACGTTTCTTGTGTTTGAGGCACAGGTCAACTTTTCCTAGTTCGTTAGCTATTGCCAGCTTTGCCGGGCGTCTGAGGAACACAGTTGTTGACAGCACCTTTGCTCTCAGGTGGAAACATCGTTGTGTCCCTGTAGAATGCTTGTTTCTGTTACTTTCTGTCGCTCTTTTCATACTACCAATAATTAAACACAGCTTTTTTCCCCCCTATTGATCAGTTGCTGAAGTAAAAGAAACCTCTATCCGCCCCATGCTAACTGTTGACATGGAAAACAAGGAAAATGGTTCTCTGGATGTCAAAAAGTAAGTGAATCCATAGTGTCCGCTTTATGTAAACAGCACACGGATTTCGATTGTAATTTTCCTTTGAGTTAACGCGGTTGGCAAGGGTGGGCACCTCCGTCTTTGCTCATGTCAAACCTGTTCTCAGTGACTTTTATTATATTTCAACTTCAAAATAGAAGAGTCTCGGGCACTGCATTGATTAAAAGTGATATATGTGGGAGGACTGTATAGCAATGGAGAGATGCAGATGCTAGTAACTTAAGTTAGGGGCGTACCTTTCTCCATTGATTTCTCCTCTCAACCAGGGACTAAAGCAAGTGGTAGCACTATAACCAATACTCTACCTCTGCTCGCCTGTCTACCTAGTGGCTTTTGCAGAACTGGTGCCTGATGGCAAGAAATGTCCTATGTGGAAGTCTCCTCTCTGTCTCAGTGAGACATATGCCCTTCTCTGCTGGCTGCCCAGCCGTCCAGAGCTGAGAAGTAGCAGCAGCAGCATATGTCATGGGTGTCAGTTCTCTCCTGGAACGGATGTTTTAAGTTGTTTGCTGGAGAAGCCCTAAGCTGCTGGGTTTTTTACTTCACACCTAGGGTGAGAATATGACAGAGACATGGTGTGCACTGCTCTACAACTCTTTTAGTGTGGTAGACTGCAGGCTAAGGGATAGGAACTGTTTTGGAGGCATTTCCATATCCATAAAGGTCGGCAATTCTTAGATTAGGACTAGCAATTCTGAAGTTATGGTCTGAGAAGTAGAGTTCTGTGTGGAAAAATTTGGCCTTGCTGCTTTAGGGTTATAGAAGCTGTGCTGAGATACATATATGTGTATGTAGAGATATAGATAGATACATATATAAAAAAAAAAGACACACATAAAGGTACTAGAGAGAGTTCTTAGTCTGTCCACTTTATCTGCAACACTTCTGCCAAGCTGCACCTCGTTCTTCTTCACATCTCTTTTCCGTAAGCCTTCCAAGAAAAGTTGACAGTGCTTAGGCTCCCAGGCACTAGAGTAATATAAATAATAATAATGGTCACCTCAGGATGCTGATAAAACACCCGATTATGACACAGTATCAAAAGATCTGATGGCATCGTTACAGTCGGCATGCTCCCCCTTCACTTGAGACATTGGTTACGCCACACCAACATAAAATGCATTTCCCTGTTTAGCAACTATGAATAGATTACACCATGTATATCCCTCAGAAGCCACCTTCAGCTGGCAGTCTTGCTTCTACAGTGAGGACTCGGGCAGGGAGAAGGGAGGCAGTCAAAGCAAAGCAAGGGCAGTTTTGCATTTAATTGTTTTCCCCTGAGGCTTAGCTGATAAAGGCTCAACTGCTAATTGTGAAGGTGGCTTTTCAAAACTGATCGGGATTGTAATTAAACTGATCAGGGGCTGTGGTTTCTAAGTGAATGTATACAGTATGTCTATACGCCTATCTACAAAGGAAGTATTTGGCACTTTCTTGAAGTGGTTATAAATAGCTTGGATAAAATCTGTTTGTTCGCAGCTATATCGTTTCAGGTCTTGCTGCTTCTGCCACATGATGGCAATAAAGGCACAGGGACAGAGGTGAAAAGCAGGCAAGCCTAATCTTTATTCATTGTCAGTGCATCTAGCATCTTGTTACAAAGCCTAAAATGCCAGTCCTCTCAAGATTTTACAGCATCCAGGATGTCTGGCATAAACGGGCATCTGGCTTAAGCCATGGCTGTTATATATTCCCTTTTCTTGTCTAAAGAATAGAGCCACGTGCAACAACAGGGCAAGGAGGATACTGTTAAAGTCTAGAAGCCAAATGAGCATCTGTGTGGGTAGATAGGTTAAAATAATCCAGCCAGCCTCCAACAGCCTGCCACATGCCTTTGAGTCTCCTGCAGCTGTAGCTGTGGAAATTGGCTCCACTTGAGGTCCAGCGTGATGCCGTTCCTTGAGGCAGGAACTTGCAGTTATTTCCTGTGATTAGTTAATGGCTAAGGTGGAGCCCCTGAAGTCATTGCACTTGGGCCTGGGATGGGGCTGGACCAAGTTGTAGCTCCCTAGCGACAAAAGAAGAGCTGCGCAAAGAACTAACGCACCTGGGCTGAAAGACAAAATTGTGGGAAGGAGGGTTTGGGACCATATTTAGTTTGAAATTAAAGTGTTTTGGGAAGTAAGCAAAATACAGTTAGGAGGTATTTTGATAGATTGAATCTTTGCTGTTTAGGAAGAAATAAATTCAATATCTTCTAGGATTTTTTTTTTTTAAATACTTAGCTGTTGGGATTTTGTTTGTTTATTTTTAATTTTAAGTAGAAGATGAGTCACTGAAAGTGCTAGTCTATGTCTTAGGGAAAATGCAAAGATTATAATTCTTCAAATGCTGCTTTTACAAATGTGTGTAGGTTTTGTGTGGTGCTTTTCACATTTTACTTCTTAAGCTTCGGAATGTGCACAACACCAAAAATCTTAATTGAAAGGCTTTCTTTGATTTAAAAAAAAAAAGTACAGCTCTGATAAGTCTCATTGTGCACTGCACTCATAAGTGCAGTCAGATAGTCTCATTTTCCAATTTTGCTGAGTGTTGCCTTTCTATGTAATCACAATCAGTGAAGCGATTCATCAAGTAAGTCATTACTTGATGAGCAAAAGTAAGAAACTCTGGCCCTTTGCTCATTGCTCTGAGATACGCGTATATTCCATGTGATAAGTGACATAAACTGCTTTTAGAAGGCCAAATGCAGCATACAGTGTGATATCGAGGTTGCAGTGTGAGTCTTTAGCGCCCAAATTTTGCTGTCATATTGACAGGTACATTCCAAGAGTTAGGGGAGAAGCAAAAATCATTGTGTTCATGAGTCCGCCTTCCCAGGGCTCAGCTAGTTGTAGAAATTGGGATGTTGTAGAAACAGTGATGGGAGGCACTATATGTGATTCTGTTCGCTTCTCTTCCTGGCTGCTTGGAAAAATGGTTGGCCCTTGATTCACTCAGTTATTTTGCAGAAAGACATACAAGTCTAGGCAAGACAGAGGTGGTGACAGTTGGAAAAGAAAAATTTGAAGCACAGAACAAAAATGCCGTCAGGAGAGTATAATCTGTGTTTCTTTTCCAGTTGGTGCTGTTGAAAATCAAAGTCCTGCCTCTAAGCTTCAGGACCTGAAATGGACAGGATTCTGACATCTGCCCTGATCTGTACATTTTCGATATTTCTTCATTAGCATTGCGTTTAAGCATGCAGAACAGTGGAAAAATGTCTGGCATGAACTTTGGGACTTCTAGGTGGAGAAACATCTTAAAGAATTTCATTCTTTGACGTCTTGCTCTTCACCCTCCTAAATGGCTATAGGAAAGGCAATCAAGCTCACTGTGTGTCTTTTTTAACAAGAATTTGCAGATACACAAAGGTTATCTGGGATAGGGTGATGGCAGGCTGAGGATAGGAAGCACAAGAGAAGGATAGCAATATGAACAATTGGTTGGTTTTGCTACTGTGGAAAGCAATTGTCTGAGGTCAATCACAGAAGGAACTAATTCTGTTTGTGCTTAAACAGGTATTTTCTCAGATTCATAGCTATTTTAAAAGTCCATAGAATTGTCCAAAGACGAGTCTGAAAACAATTTTGGGAAATTTTCTACAATTAGTGGAGTCATTGGTGCCTTTCTCTTTTTTTGTTTTGCCAGGTAAAGATGATTTCCAGTAGTTTCTACCCATGTTACAAGGAAGCACAGTCTCATCTGGGCGTACCGCAATTCTTTATCAGTACTTGCTAGCTGAAAACAGGCTGCAGTCTTGAAAGACAGGGATTTGGTACCTCAGTCATGGTAGTCTTTGTTCTCCAACTGCAGCGCGCTTGCAGGAAAAGATCCTGACTGATTACCTTTGGCTGATGTGAAGATTGATATACTTTCTTCTCTTCTGAGGGGAGAGGTACCTCAGTTGTCCCCAGCAGCAGGTCTTTGAAATGGAAGAGAACAGGAATGACTGTTCTGTATCGGGGCAGGGGGAGGTGTGTCGCAGAATACAAGGAGGAACAGGGAAGGAGGGGATGTACATGGGGTGTGCGCAAAGAAGCAGCAGACGCTCTGCACACGTTTAGTGATTACTTGTCTGGATTTGCACTTTGCAGTTCAGTAGAGAACGGGAGACCTCCGGATCCTGCTGACTGGGCTGTTATCGATGTTGTGAATTATTTCAGAACGGCTGGATTTGAAGAACAAGCCAATGCTTTTCAAGAACAGGTAAATCTGTTAGGAAGCACCTTTTGACTGCCACCAGCTTCTCGCATTGCACGTTTTTGCCATGGACCTGGTTATATGCTGTTAATGGGGAGTGAAAATCCCGCATTAATGGGGGGATTTGAGTCTGGCTTTGGGTGAAAATCCACGGGACTATGATCTTTGCGTAATAATGTTGTTCTACAAGGTGTGGATAATGGGTTGGAGTTTGTTTAAAACGGTCATCTGAAAGGTGAGGAATCAACACAAATTCTCTGGCTCGGACTCAGTCTCCCTGTACAACCCACTCAGTTTCACTATCTTGTTATTTAAAATGTGAATGGTAATTCCCTTCTTCCTTAGTGTATTGTGCAGATGCACTCATGAGTATTTACAAAATCCAGGGCTCCTAAGAAGCAAGTTGCTTTTGGAGACCTAGGGTGAAAAAGGGGCTGCTGTGTTGCACTGAACTTGGCAGTGCAAGTGAACAGGGAAAGGAAGAGTTGGCAATAAAGGGGAAGAATCTTTGCAGGCACAGGAGCAGCATATTTGTAGGACTCAGTCTGAGAAAGAGGTTGGGTCTTCGTTTCTGGGCCTTGTAACTGCTGACGCTAGTGGATGGCTTCGTTTGGTAGCTTTGCTCAGCAAAGAGCTTAACAGGCATGCGGCCCCTAGTAACTCACTGGTAAGGTGTATTAGTGGGGCAGGATAGGGAAGTTGGCTTACTTGGCCTACAGCCCACCTGTTCCGTGGAGAAGGAGCTTACACCTCCAGATTGTCAGTTCAGCACCTTCCCCGATAAGTCTATAGGTTTGCGTGCCACCGCCGGGAAATTAGTTACCAACGCTTGTATTTAGTATCAAAATAGATGGCTTGACTTTCCAAGGCACTGAGCTAGTGCAAGTTACTGGCAGCTTTTTAGGGAAACTGTACATCTAAAGTGAAATAGCATTACTGTTGCTGACCTTCAGCACCCGGACAGTGAAATCCCATCTGATGGTAATTGATGAGTGGAACAGAGTACCTGAATTTAGCTCTGTTGTTGGGGGTGAAAAGCCTGGTATTGGGTAATTCTCTGGCAGGGTGCAGAGAGAGGCTCTATTTGCAGTCGCTACTAATTTTTCAGAGTTTGAAGATGGGTAAACAGGCAAAAAAATTGTTTAAGTGCATCCATTCCTTAATACCAGCATCCATGTCTCCTCAACAGCCCTGGAAATGTGGCTTAAAAAAACACACTGGCAAAGTAATTGTGGCCTCTGGCGTTTTTTCCTTATACTGACAGATACCTCTGACTTTCATCAAATATCTTAACCTCTCTGCACCTCAGCTGGCTTGTCAATAATACTGCAGTAATTACTACTGATCTTGCAGCAGCAAGGTGAGGCTAACTCATGAGTTTTGGCAAAGCAATTTGCAACAGCCTGATGGAAAGCAGCATAGAAGTAGAGCGTAAAGGTTTTATTAGTATTCTGCAGTGAGGGCAAGTGGCTTCAGGAAGATAGCTGAAGTAAGCTGCTTTTTAGCAATGTATTGCCAGGACTCTGCTAGGTAGCCATGGGCAGAAATGTGGCTGTGATTCTGCTGCCAACTTCACTTTATGCCAAAGCCTTGGAGAGAGAGGCTGACAGCTGCCACCAAGGTACAGCCAGGAGATGTGGGATGGACGCTCACAGCAGAAGCCATTGCCACTTCCTTCCCCCTCCATTCCCTTAGCAGCACGAGGAGCAGCAAGTGCCTGGTTCTCCATGGCAGCTGTGCCAGCCTGTTCCCTGTCTGCACCAGGAACAGCCCCAGGAGCAACCCTGTCCCTCGCCTCTTACCACCGGTGGTCTGTTTCCTCTACACTGTTTACTAGCCACTAACTTTAACTCTGTGTACTTATGGTATTTACCAGGATCTCCCAGGCCTTCCAGGTATGGCAGTAAGTCAGGTTCACTTTGAATCCTTAGCTGTCCTCTGTCTATAGAGGACCAGGCGTGCAGCCGAAGCTCTGGCCGTCTCTGTTTTTCTCTGCCCTTTGTATTGCAGCTGGCCTGGGCCCCAGAAACCAAAATTCATTTCATCTGCTGCTGCCCTGAAAGTGTACTGGGAGGGGAATAAGATTGTAAATGGCAAAAGAAAGTACTCCATTTCACCTGCAACACTGGGAAATTGTTTTGTGCTGAACTGCTTCAGTAGTGGTAGCACAACGGTTTCCTTACAAAAACATCCACAGCCCAGAACGTAATCATGACATCTATTATTACATTCAGCTTTTACACAACAGTGACTGAGTCCACGTTTTCTTTGGATGAATCTGAATACATCTGGACTCACCCAAAGCGACTCAAAGAATTTTTAAGACCTGAATTCTTCTTACAACATTTTAAGGAAAATGAGAAGACATTGTAAGGACTGCAGAATGTTTTATTAAAGCTGCATTGTAAGTGCTGGTAAGAAGTGATGATTGTACGATGATTATACATTATTCCTTCTTGGAGTTCCACTGATGTCAGCAAGTCAGAAGAGCTCACTGATGAAAAGAGATTCAACTGGAAGATGTTGCCCAATAACAAAAAAAGGTAACATCAGCAAGCAAATCAGACAAGCCAAGAAGCTGGGGCCACAGGATAACTAAAGAGAGGCAGACCAGATGCAGGATGAGGAAGCGAACACCTTCGGAGAACTGCTGCCTGCCAGTGTGTGGCCGAGCTTTCTCTAGGAGCCCTGGGAGCACAGGGGGCTGTGGCTCACTTGGAGACTGAAGTTGTTTGCCATGTCTCAAGACACGCTAGCGCTACGCCTGACCTTCGTTATTGCCCACGTGGCTTCTTAACCATTAGTATTGCAATAGCCAAATAAGCCCAAGCAACCCAATGGTAGTTCACTGGCCTCACTGCAATGCCGTACCAGAAGGGAAACGGGTTCCATGCTAGCTTGTGTCCACTGCTGCCTTCTAGCAGAGCCATGGCCTGGAGGAGCATGTGGGCATGCTGGCTGCTGTGCTGTGGTGTTAGTTGTATACTGTAGAACCTTGCAGTTCCCAGTCACTCGGAGAAAGAGCAGAAAGAGTGCTGGGGGGACTTGAAGCTTAACTGGTCTTCTGGTTATTTGCTGAAGACAATTTGCTGTTGCTGCTCAGGTCATCCTGGCATGGTGGGGAATTACTGTTAGTTCTAGTTGTGCAGACGGGTGCCTCTGCAGATTACATTAAAAAGGAATACCGAAAGCTGGCAGTGAAGTTGCGTCCTGAAAAAAAAATCCAGGCAATAGAGAAGTAGCAGAGAGGAAATTCAGAGAAGTCACCAAAGTATACAAAATCTTACCTGGTGCCAAAAAAAACCGGAATGGCTATGACAAATCTACAGAAGCAGGTTTAAGTGGAAAACTAAGAAGAACTGGAAGAGGTAAAACTTACAATACACACAAAGATATAAAACACTTGAATTCTGAATACATAATCACTCCCATAATTTCTACTCAGATATATTGAGAGGATCAGTTTTCTATTCAATGAAAGTCTCAGTAGTTACCAGCATTTCTAGAATCCATGCGGAACTCTGTGGAAGAGGAGAGGAATAAATGCTTTTTTTCCTGTTCTGGGAGTTTCTCCTGTTCCAGGTATTAGATTTACTTCATTTGGATTCTACCAAGCTGGAGGCTGTTCTTCATCGTTGAACAGCAGCAGAAAAGGCATCTTCAGATCAGTCATAGCAATGAGCAAAATACTCACTGGTGTCAAAATTCCCACAGAAAGATTTGTGACGAATGGAAAAGAGGGAATAGAAACTGGTTCTATTCATTAACATTCTCAACAGTAATTGGAAAGAGGCACCTGCTATAATTGGGTAAAAAGTTATTGGAAACTTTTTTCTTTTAGAAATATTGTTACATTGTGCTCCTCTGAGGGATTAGCAGTCATATCTCTTGGGGAGATTTTAAAGAAATTCCACTTTCAGCTGATCTTTGACTATGTTGTGGTTTGTCAGTGTATTTTGTATTTATAAATTTTATCAAATCGTAAGAGCGATCAGTCAGGACAGATTCATGCTGAAGTCTAATATAAGTCTTCCTCTTTTCACATTGAGTTGTAATCAAGAACAGGATCTCTGACATTTCCAAGGGAACATTTAATATTTCTAAGGAAGATGCTGCAGTGGGATAAATTGATGTGTGAAGTTTATAATGTTTATAAAAATACAAAATTCTGGCAATTTATTATGATGGACAACAATAATATATGCAAGCATTTGAACTGGTTGTTGGTTACTGATAACAAATTCAATGTTTAGTAGTTGGGTTTTTTTATTAAAGTAAAAAAGAATGTAACAGCAGAGTGAAGTTCAGTGCAGGAGAATACCATAAGGCTATATTCTACTTTGGGCAATGACAACCTTGGGAGGTCTGGCTATGTTGTGAGACACCAATCAATGCATTGTTGTGTAGGTGGAGCTCCTATTTCCCGAGTAGTGCACTGTGATTGAACCGTAGGAATGTGTAAAGAAAAGGATGGTCCCATGTCTAGAACAGAGATGGGAGTTGAGAGATGTGGATTCTTTCTTTTCCATTTTGACCACTGAAAAATTATGTACAGATAGTTTTCGAACATACAACAGGGTTTTGAGGTGGAAAACAAACCCCAAAGCCTACAGGATTTCTAATCTAAATAGGTCAGAAAGCCAGGCTTTGAGAGAAACAAAAAATATACCTGTGATTTAAAAATGGGAGTTTTAAGGAGGAACAAGTAGAGGTTGTTGAGACCTAAGCTGGGAAGTGCTGCTTTTAGCCTCTTCCATTGTAAGTGGAGGAAGAGAAGTTCCCTCAGAGCGTTGAGCTCTGTAGTTAGGCCCTTCTAAAATTTCTGATTGCAGGAGTCTTTTTCCCCACAGGAAGCATGGGAAGGTTGGCCTTTTAAAGAAGGCACCTGAAGTTACCCGCAGATACTGACTAGTCCGAACTTGCATATCACTGTCAATGGTAATTCTTCTGAAATGCACTTCATAAGCCGCTTTCTTAAGAGTATCCTTCCCTTAATGGCTGATGATTAGGCAATCTGTACATGTACCTATTAATTTGAAACATATTTACAAGGAGGGAAATTTGGAATTAGGCTCATTTGGGTTTTGTGCTTGACTGAATAGTATTTATGCCTTAGTCAGCACAAGTGAGCACTTGAAAAGCAGACAGCAGAATTTAGCAGCTATAAACACAGTTTCAGGAAAATAAAGGCTGCTATTTCTTTTGTCATTGATCCTCTAGTAGTCTTCCATTTGTTGCATGACTGTTCTCATCTGTTAGATTTGTACATTTGTCTTTATCAACTCTTTAATTCTTCTTATAGGAAATTGATGGCAAATCATTACTGTTGATGACAAGAAATGATGTACTGACTGGACTTTCATTAAAACTGGGGCCTGCGCTGAAAATCTATGAATATCACGTAAAACCTCTACAGACACAACATCTAAAGAACAACTCTTTATAGCGAATTGTCTAATTGGGGTCATGTTGTGCCTCAAACAATAAATAAGCAATTTGGTTTCATGTGATGGAACTTTGTAAAGAGAGAATATATCTATTAAGAATTTAAACCAAATTACAATATATATCCTATTGGATAGAGTTGGCAATATACTATATACTGAGTCTGAACTGGGAGAGGTGGTGTGTATTTTTTACGTAGTACATAATGATTTTCTCTTTTAGGAATTGTCAGTGAGCATGTTGAGATAGCCACATCACTGTATCCAGAACAAAAGGGAGGTATGTCATTCTCATTTTTCAGCCAGACATGTTCTTGATTTCATGAATGAAAATACCAAAAATTTTTTTTTTTTTTAACGCTTTACTTAACGGTTTGAATACTTGTTTTAGAAACTGAAAGAAGCTGTCTTGTCACCATACATCTCTGTTAAAAGAGAGTCTTGTTCAATCTGTTTGTACCAGTTCCCTATTTGATAAGTTGCTTGCTATATCCCAATAAAGCATTACTTATGTTTGGATTCAGTTTACTTTACCGATCTTTTACTTTCTCGGTTTCTTTGTTGTGGTATATTGGAGCTCCTGTTTTTCTCCATTTTCCCATTAAAAAGGTAACAAAACCTACTTAATATTCTATGTTCTTGTGATTACTTTTAACGCCACCTACCAAGATATGTAAAGATTTCATTGTTTTTGCTTTTTCTTACCTAGTGTTAGGTACTTCTGAAGGAGAGGATTTGAAGCCCTGGTCGCGGTTCACCAGTAACACCCGTGCTTCTCTCACCCCTTTCTAGAGCTGTCAGTGGTGCGGAGGCGCTGTGCTGGCCCCGGTACAGCAGGGCGACGTCTGGGAGATAGCCCACCAACGGTGCTAGACACTGTCTGGGCTCAGCGTCTCTCTGGCCCAGAGAGCTTTGCCATTGCCCCCAGAACTGGGTGAACCCCCTGGCTGTGGGGTTGCATCGCTGAGGCTGAGCAAAGGAACTAGGAAGAAGGAAATAAGCAGGAGAGTGTGGTGAAAATGGAAAATGGGGTGGGAGGAAATGGTGAAAGGGGTGCAGCGGAGAAGGTAAGGGAGTGTGGCGCTTTCTGCCAAGCGGGGACAGGAATCAGGGAGAGGAAGGAGAAGCTCCTGTAATCTCCTGCCCTAGGTGGTGGCCCTGCCTTCACTTCTGACTTGGCCAAACGCAAGGTGGCTGTTGATGCTACAGTGCTTTGGAGAGTTGCTTATCATTTCTGGTGTTGAGATTTGAGAAGGGGATAAAGCCACATGAATAGCTGTGCTGTAGGTAAAGCTCACAGTATATGGTATAATACATAAACTATACAGCAGCATGCTTTCTTGGATACTTTCTAACCTTTACACTGTACAACATACTTATTTGGCATTTGAGATGCATTATAGGAGGTAGGGATGTATTCACCATTTCTTTTTTCTGTCCCTTGTGCTGTGCTCACTTCAGGTCTGTTAGCAGCAGGTTTGTAAGTCATAGTCTGAATTCTGCTTATGATTGTATTTATAGTTTGATAGTGTCCAGAGATACCTACCGGGAGTAGGGATCTTTTGGAAGACTAGATTCAAATAAAGAGCATCATCCCTGCCTTGGGGAGTTTTCAGGTACAGTCTGTATCAGGCTAATTACAGGCTGCCATTGAAAAATCATACATGAACTCCTAAATATTTTAATAGAGAAGTAGGTATGTTTATGAAAAGGATTATGTGAAGTAGCTGCCTGTAGCAGTCCAGAGATGCCTACCAGCCCAATATTTGTAGAATTATTGTTGGAGCAGAATACATAGTGCTATGCTACTGAAGGATGAATTGAACATTCTCTCTTTCTCTATTTGTATGTTTGGTGTGGGAGTGACACATTGTGTAGATCTCTGGATGACATAGAATTAAAAGTAAAACATATTGATTCCATCAGGGAGTAAAAATCTCCACCGTACAGCCATGAGAGCTCATTCAGTGATTACTGAGCACTGTGCTTTCTTTTAATACGTTTTAATGAGCAATCAGAAACATCCAGGTTGTATTCCTCTTTTGGGGGAATACACACCACCACTAACTGGTTCATACAGGTAGAGGCCTAGCAGAAAGCTTGCTGCAAGTTTGGAAAGGAATTTGGAGGATGCTACTCAGAACTGTAACAATTTCTTTTTACCGTCCCTGATCTTTATTGTAGTTTCCTACTGTTCTCTGAGCTTCCTAATGCTGCTGTTCTCTTTGTGCAGGTGACCGTTCCGATTTTTGTCTGTTACATTCTCCTTGCTGTTTCGGGGAGAACAAAAAAATCTTTTTTAAAAGAGACCGGAGGGTTTGAAAGAGGAAGTCAAAGCTAGATTATTTTTAGCTACCATTCCTCTTGCAGAAAACACAGCTGCTGTTGAGATGAGGAAGCGACTGATGGGCATGACTGGATACCATGTCAATACTGCGGTTCCGAGAGTCGCAGAGCTGTGCAGGAATCCAGTTTCTAACACGCCTTTAGCGTGCCTGCAGCTGGGAGAGTCGCTCTTCCCTAAAAGCCCTCCCGGTGCTTTGGGTGGTGGTTAAGCTGCCGGGTGTCCAGCTGCTCAGCTGATGCTGGGTGTGAGAGCGACGATGGTCTCGGTGCCGCAGGTCTCCTTGCTTTCACACGGAAACAGCAATTTAGAGAGTGGCCTCCTTCTCCTAGAGGCAGCTTTAAGGAGCAAAAGCAGCAGTCAGCTCCCCTGCCTCACTGCTGGTCAGCATCAGAAGAGAGACCTGCTACAGCCAAGGTCCTCCCATTCCCTCTGCATCCTCTTCCCTGTCCCTCTTCTTACCCTTTTCATGATACCACTAGTGCACATCTATCAGAATCTTACATAGCACTTTCAAAAGCAGTTTGAAAGCATTACAGTATTCCTTTTTCGGTATGATGGTTGTGAAATATATATTGGTATTGTTCATCAGCTCTGATGTTCACTGTCCTCTCAAGCTGTAGATACACAATGTATAGCATGTTCTCTTTGCATCCAAATACAGTGCCAGGTACCACACACAAAGCACATATAAGGCAACTGTCGGCAAAGTATGGAGGCTGTGGCTGTGCCTGTCCACCAAGGTCACTTTCTCTACCCAGAGAAAATTGTTCTGTCTGCTTGCTGATATCTCCCATCCCTGTGTGTTATTGTTCCCTTTAAAACAGTTTGCTCTAATGTGCTGCACTTTATCGATTTGTAGAAAATTCTCTGCTCTTATAATATAGGACAAGACTCGGCAGCTGTAGCAAAGGAAGCGGCCAGCCATGCATCACTCCTGGTTAGAAGTGGCCAAGGCAAAATGTCACGTTAGGCCCTCACTGTCAGTGATTACTTGCTAAATGAACTCTTCTCTCTTTTCACTGCTTTTTTTTCGACATGTTCAAATTCTACCAAGTCCTTTACCTCTTCGTCTTTTTAAAAGTCAGCATTTAATTGGTCTGTTACCTTCAACACTCCTCTTTCTACTGTCACACTTAAGTTACAATTGCAGTTATTTGAAAAGCGGAGGGTCTTACTTTCTGTGAGTCTGGGGGAAGCTACAAATTTATTTCTCATTTTTTTAATGACAATATTGTCTAAAATTTGAAGGCTGAATCTGACCAGGACCAGAAAAACATCATCTTACTTTGTCTCCGTTCTGGTTCTTTACTTCCAAGTCAGAACAGCAGTTCCCTCCCTTCCAGGAACGGGTTTTGGCCCCGAAGTCATGTGGGAAATTAATTGACTGTAAATGTGCATGTGAACAGTGTAACCATCGCTGGCTCAGTAGGCAGCAGGGTGAACGGAGCAGTATAGAGAAGGGGCTGCTCTGCTCTCTCACCTTCACCTCAGGGACAACTTACACAGGCAATGGATTGGCTTCTGCTTCACCTAACAGAGAAAGAGAGGACTTGGTGCTTGGTACGTCAGCCAGGAGAGCCCATCCGTGTCCCGTTCCATCACACCCAAAGGCGTCCAGACACCTTCACCTCTGCACCGCTCAGCTTTGGCAGCAGCTTCCCCCGGGGCAGGTGCAGAGGGCAGTGGCTGTCATTAGCCCACCAGCAGCCTGCAAGGGCAGCCTGCGTTGGAGAAACGGGCAGACTGATTCAATAAGTAGCTTTCACTCCTGTTGGGAAAGGCTGTGTTCTTTTGAATATGGTAATGTAACAAGGCCATTAAATTCTTTTTTTGCTTAGCCTCTATAATGAGGAAATGGTTTGATTTAGTGATGTTCCTTTTGATCCCAGATATGTATTCAACTTACTCCCAGAATAACATTAGCTGGTAGATTCTGTAAATTCAGGGAACGCAACTGTAACCTCAAACACCTGGAGAGCCCGAGGGGAACACCATGAAGACTGTAAGTGGCCCTTGGTCTCCACGTGAGAGTTTCATCGCTACTGAAGGCTGCTGGTGAGTACTGGAGACGGCTGTTGTATTTATATGCTGCACTCGTGAGCATCTTTGTTAAAGGAACAGTCAGCAGTCGTAACTGCTGTATCATCAGCTGATCTGCTGATAAGGCAACAACAAATGTCTTGGCATTGGCAGGCTTGCACTCATCTCAAGATGTTCTCTTCCCCTTTTCAGATGATTGCTATAATCCAGCTGCCCCTCGATAAGCACTCTGCAGTACTTGCTGTGTTGAGGAAGCCCCTGACTTTGCAGCAGCTAAATTGTACCAAAAAAGGGAGGAAGGGCGCATCAGTTGCACCAATCTCTGATTCAAGAGTAATATTACTTGTACTGGTGGATTGTAGCAGGAGGAAGTAAAGAGTAAGGAACTTGTAGCTGAGTTTCTTTCCCAGCTGGTGGCCAAACCTTAGGGAAAAGTGTGGAAGCGGGTGTGTGCCTGGGTGAGGCATCCCTGTTTCGCAAGGATACTCCTCTTCTACTCCCTCCTCCCTTCTGTGTAAATACCACATGTCAGTTTGCCTGGGCTTCTCTACCTGGAAATATGTGTAATCTAGAAGATTTGGAAACACTGCAGGAGTATGAGGCTATTAAAACTTGAGCTCATGCCTTTTCTGGTCAGATGTAGGTGTTAATGTGGGAATTCATACCTAATGCTACTCTTGAGAGGTGGAACAAGCCCCCCTCAGTACTCAGGTGCTATCATTTCTGCTGTTAAGTTTCCCTCTGTGCCAAAGGTTTCTCTACCCGCTTCTTTTTCTAGTTTTGAGTCCCTCCATTATTGTTTGGTTGGGGTTTGCGTTTTCAGCTCTGAAGTAGCCAGCTAGGAGGGGGTACTTGTCCTCACCATGATTTTTTTTTTATTTTCCGTTCTCTCCCTCCTTCAATTTGTCTGATATTTTTTACTATCCACTGTATTTCTCCTTCCTCTTCCCTCCCCCCATCTTTCATGCTTATCTTCTAGGATCTCTTGCCTCTGTTACCTTATGTTCCCATTCCAGGTTGGCCCCCCTCTGCATCTCCGTTCATCAGGACCTGGGCTACAAACCTGCTATGGTCAGCTAAGAGGACTGAATGATTACCTTTGCTTCTGCCCCCCAGGTCCGTGAAATACTCTTCCAGCTCTCTCTGGCAGGCAGCAACAGGGTGTGTGCCCCCTTCCTGGTTCACTCCACCACTCGTTTTTTGTGAGCCTGGCAGAGGTGAACTGCTGGTCCTGGTGTGTAGTTTGGGCTGGATCTTGAAGGGAACATGGCAGGCTTCAATTCAAGGCAGCTGAGAGTTTGCAAGTCTGTAATAAACCTATGTAACAACTAACCCCAGATCATGTTGTTTCTTATTTGATTGCCATAGATCAGTCATACACCAGCTGATGTATTAAGTGCCATTTACACACATATTTTTACATCTATATATGGACACACATAGACATATGGGACCAGGTGTGTGTGCATGCACTCAGGTACATGTGTGTGTCTTTTCTTACTCAGCCTGCTATGAGCGGCAAGTTCAATCTCAGAATCACAAGACAGTTTATAGCCTAATGATAGCCGAGATGCGAGTTGACATTTTTGATCCTATAACTGGAGACATTTAATGTTTCCTTTTTAGATACAGCTGTGTGCTTTTCAGGAAGAAGATGGTTGGTTGTTGTATGTCCACAAATAGCAGGATTCCAAGTCAAAAGTATTTGTATTGAGATTTATAGCCAGAAAGGGGTTTCTTGGTCACTTTATGTCAGCTCTGTTCAACTTAGAATCAGGGTTCCATACTCCTCTTAAAAGCAAGATTAAAAAAAAAAAAAAAAGACAACTTTAAAGAAGAAAACGTGTAGCTGTAATAGTTAATAAAAACTGACAGCTTTAAATGTGTGCTGGAAAGCAGGTAGCCTGAATATATATAGAATAATGCAGCCAGTGAAGACAGATCATTTGTACAGACCCTGAAGGTGGCATTTCATTTATGTTTTAGATATTGGCTCATGAGTAGCTAATGCGTTTTATCTATGTGACGTTGGTTGTGTGTGGAGTGTGATCAGCAGCTGAGGAGGATTGCGGTTGGACTGTCCTGGGCAGCTATCAGAATTGAACAGAAACAGGACGTGAAAGAATCGGACGCTAAAATGATAATAAGATGTTTGTGCACTTGAAATACCCTGTTTCCTTGGTAGGAGGCTCCAGGCCCTATAAACTACTGGGATGTAGCCCAGGACCAGCAAGGTCTATGTTATCAGCAAGAAGATGTATTTTAAAATAGCAGTTTTATGATCTGCTAGCTGCTGCTCATTTTCATCAAGTGTGATTTCATCAGCAAAGCATCACAGCTGCCTCTGAGTAAAGCACACTAAGCAACTTGAATAGCTCCTCAGGACAGGAACTGAAAAAAAAAAAAATCTGTCTCAATTAAAATAATGCAAGTCCATTGTGGAGACTGAATCTGATGAAGCCAATGGGAATTTGGTCAGGTTTCAGGCCCAAGTGAATTGGGCTAAGTCCCATTTTCCAGAATGATTTATGATTTATTCATTGTTATCTGAATCTAGTTGCCACATGGAAAATTTGGGCTTCTTCCGATTGCTTAAGTACTTTCTTCAGAAGTAGTCTGCCCAAATAAGTGACTCAGGTTTGCAGTGCTGGATAGAGCTGTGCCGAGATGCCCTTAATGACTTGCTGAATGTCTGCATGTCTGTAGAGGTTTATAGAAACCGCATCGTGTGAGTGGACATGCGTGCTTTGCTACAGGAAAGTCTAAATAAACAACTGGTTGCTGCTTCGTGTCCCTGTTCGATTAAAAAGGTTAGTCCTCTGCTACCTTATGAGCCCACAAATGAAGCGTGAGTACAGGAACTTTCCACCTAATGCAATAAACTTCTCATGAGGTTGAAAGGAAGGGCGTTGTGAAGATCTGCCTTGCTGAGAGAGAGGTGAACATTGAAATGTTCAGTAAGATCCTTTTTCATCTATTTTTGACAATTAGTAGTGAACTGTCATTTGGAACAAGACTGGTCGCTTTTGGCGGTAAAATTGGCTGAACTCAAACACATTCCTTTTACTTACAGTGTTTGCACTTACATATGAGCAGTAAATGGTTTCATTTCTTATTTGGTAAACAGTCAAATACTGGTTTGTTTTTTGATGTTGCTCTTTATTATTATATAATAAGTTACAAGCACCTAAACATAGCAGAAATAGCAAGACATAAGCCCGCAAGTACAATACAACACCGTCTAACAAGGTAAGAAAGAACGTCCCCAGCAAAAGCTTAAAGTCTTGTAAATAAAACTTTCAGGATTGGCTAGTGACCAGAGAACAGCATATCTGGGACAGATTGACACTCTGGTATCGGTTGTCCTGTTGGTTTTCAGGAGATGCCCGAGGCTTGTGAACAGTCTCCTCCCTTTGCAGCTGTTATGTCCTGCTCACGAGGGCGAGCTCCTGTCTTACAAAGCACCTCAAAATGTCACACGGTGCGGGACGCCTTCCTCGTTTGCAGGGCCTACGAATTTAATGACTGTACCCAGAAGACTGCTGCAGGTCTGCCTCTACCGGGAAGGCGCAAAGGCAACCAGACTGCGCTTTGCACAACCGCATTGCCTGTCTGCCTAGCTTTCTCCCTGCCGCTCCCAAAAGTAATAGGGTTACTTAGGTTGACTCCTGCCTGCTCAGAAGTCGTCGTGAGATCATTAGACTAAAGAAAACTAATTTATTAAACTTACAGAGGTAGCCCAAACCCTCAAACACCTCAGTGATTAATATAAAAGTAATTATATAGTAACTGTATAGTCTGATGAGCAGCAGCAGCAGCCATGCATTCAGAACACATGCAGAGAAATTAGTCAGCAGCTGTTTAACTATTCACACCACAAAGGAGATATAATAGATTTATTTATTTTTTCTTTTTTTCATTTCCTTTGCAAAGAAATCAATGTCTGGCTGATTCCCTGTTCAGTTACTGGGTCAGAACCTCAGCTCTGTAGATCAGTGTGGCATCAAGGGGTCATGACAGGTTACGTCAATATGACCGTCTGGTCTCGTGCCTCGTGCCTGTATATTCATTTTACTGAAGGAACATCAGTAAATAGAATATACAGAGCTGCTGATTTCACATGTCAAAGGCATGTTACAGACATTATCGAAGTAATTGTTTCATTAAGAGGTCTGGGAATAGCTGGTTTAAAACTTAATTGACTGTAATGGTTCCAGCTGGGATTTTCAAAAAAGCGGAGGGGATTTCAATCTGCAAATCACACTGAGATTCAAGGACAGACTTTGATTTCTGAATTCCTGAGGGTCCTTCAGAAATCCCAGCCTCAGGAATTCATAGAGGGAAAAGTAGTCAGCAATGGAAGAGGCCAATAAGGAGTAGACATTGATAGGAAAGCCGTTCTGTTAAGTTTATCGGGAAGGTGTGAGTGTAGCCAAGAGGTTTAGTTTCTCTGGGCAGCTGCCAGTCTAAACTGACTTTGCCTCTCATCTTTTAGAACGTGGGCTTGTGCTTCCAAGAACTTCTTCCTGCCAAGCGTGCAAGTGCAGAAGCCATAGGGAGTTTCCACTGGAATCAGAACCTGAGGAGGATGAGCACAAACACGGAGGTCATTTCTGAGACAGGGATGTGCCAGCACCGTCACAGCAGAAACTGCAGCTCTTCAGCTCCTCTCAAAATCATGCCCAGGCCCTTCCCTTCCCTTACGAATGTCAATGCTAGATTTTGCTCTTCTCTCAAGTGAAAGTGGATCTATAACGTCCACCTGAAAGAAGGCAAGGGTAGGATAGGATGGCGGCAGAATCACAAGATTTAGGGGGGGAGACTGGAGCGTAAACATGCTATAGACCATTGATGCAAAATGGAATAACTCATTCTCTCTCTCTCATGTGAGGATAACGTAACAGACTTTCAGCTGGACCTGGCTGTCAGCTAGAGCAGCTGTGGAGGGAGGAGCAGATACATCTCATCCCCTACATCTCTCACCCTCTGCCTGATCCCAGGCTTATACCTTGTCCACTGTAGGGCCTGTCTGCTTTGGCTCCTAATGGCTACGGAAACATCCCTTCACTGCTCCTTTAGAGTGCTGGTCTTCTGTCACCTAGAGTTAGTCTATGGCCTAGCTAACCTACTTGTAACCCCACTGCACCAAGGATGCTCCCTGGCTGCAGTGGGGCTGCCAGCAGAGCAGAAAGAAGAGCCGTAGTCATTGGATTTTCATACTACCTGGCTATGTGAAAGGATGCCATGACACGGTCTGCTTGGTTAAAACTGCACAGGTTGACGTTATCACTAAAAGTCAAATTCAGTGGAGAAAACAGGAATGATTTTTCAGAGGTAGTCTCTGTTACAGATCCCTTTGATCTCCAAAGCATTCCACTGTGCTGCTTTAGCTTTCACCAACAACAGAAGGCAGCAATTATCCTTCTTCGGTAGTCGGTGTAAATATCTTTTAGAGGCAAGGTGGAACTTTCACTGGGGCTGGGGGAGAAAGTTTGCTCCCTTTAACTCTGTTCTATACAGAACTGCTGCTATGCTTTAAGGCTGAGTATTTTAACAAGTCCAGGCAAGTTGCGTTTGGAGGATTTACTTACTTCTTTATCATTGGTCAAGCCTAGATTCTTCATGTCTATGACATTATAGTAAATGTTGTTCAAGATAACTTCTATGACCTGTACCTGAAATGATGAAAACGGATGAGAGAATGAATTAGGGCACCTTCTCAGCCAACAGCCTGGCAATCTTTTCACTCACTGCAAAGAGAAGCAATGCAACCTCCCCACCCGGCCTCCCGCCCACCGCGCCCACGC
>VZTL01056042.1:0-38654 GCA_013400535.1 Scopus umbretta | reverse complement strand
CATCGTATCACCAACAAAGACTAATTATTATTTTTAGAAATTCAAATAAATTTGTTATCTCATCTCTGTGCCATTACAGCACACTACTCTGTGTTTCACAGATCAAGCAATTCTAACAAAATAAGAAGGAAACTGTCAGGAACATACAATATTTTGCAGTAAATTCACATTGTGAGATTTTTTTCTTCCAGAACCTACATGTGGGAAATGGGAAACAAAACTATCTTTTCCTACCCATCATGAATTCAAGTCAAATGGTCTCAGAATTTACTTGCTGTGTTGAAAAGGTGATTGGTAAAACAACTTTTAATTTTATTGCTTTAAATTATAATATTTCCTGTTATATTATATAGTATTAATTATAATAGTTCCTTAAACTTCTCCATACACCATCCCAACACAAACTCTCTAGGAGAGACTGATGTAAATTGTTAGCTGTCTCTGTAAAATCCATATAGAAATTATATGCATATTAGAATTACAGAATCATTTAGGTTGGAAAAGACCCTTAAGGTCATCGAGTCCAACCGTTAACCTAACACTGGCAAGTCCACCACTAAACCATGTCCCCAAGTGCCGCATCTACTAACTGTTAACAAAAGAAGTCTCTGAAGGTGTTTCTTTGCAGGATGGAGAATTTCTCTCTCTCTTTTTTTTTTTCCCCCGACTTGTGTAAAACTTTTTAGCAGAACTTTTGGTCCGAATAAGACTAACCCCTGATTTAAAGTTAGCAACTGCTTAAGTACATTTTTGTAGTGGGACTTGATGGTGTATTTTATTCCTGTGCTATCTTGTGGCAGAAGTTTTATGCATACCAGCACAGTCTAAAACACAAAGAGTGTATATGTGTTCATAGAAAGAGCTACTGGCAATTTTATAAGATCCTCACTTATCTTTGTTCATCTCATTCAAATAAATACTGGGGGAAAATCTGCTGACTTTTTATCCTTTTTTAGTCAAAGTGTGTATTAATAGAGATAATCAGAAGCAGCTTAGGTAAATGGACATTCTTTCCGAATCATTTTGTGCTGAGAGAGTACAACCATGCAATGAAAATCAACTAGCTTGATTCTGAAGGGGATTATTTTATCAACTGGATTGTTAATATTTATTTGGCATACTAAAAATTACTTTTCACACTGTTAGGATTAAAGGAAACAATTCCCATATCTTCATGCAACGTTTCTTATTCCATTATTGTAAGATGAAAAGATTCAGGATTCTATTAAAAAAGAGCTAAAGAGATCACAGGTTCAAATGAAGGATATATTTTTCTGATTACTGCTAACATGTTTTATAGATTCTTGGAAATTCAGACGAAAACCTAAAATATTTGATATGCACCCTGATGGTTCATTAATTAAGACTGTACTTTGGAGTGAATCAGGGAAGGTCAGAATTTAATGTGATAGATGTTGCTATGCAAGAGATAGCCTGGAGAAAATGAGCACTGTATGTACTCTGCCTGTACAGAGAGCAGTGCTTGGTCATGCAAGCCAAAATGCTTCTGTGATTGCAAAAGACAATTTCACAGAAATAATTGTTTGTAGAGACAATTACAAAGTTTATGTCTCCTCTTTGTGGACAGTTGTATGTCTGAGAAGCTGATATCCTAAGAGCTGTTATATCACGTTGCCAGCAGTTGACATTTATCCCCACACAGAAGTCCAAAGAAAGGCTCTCTTCACAAGGCTGAATTCGCCCCTGAAATCCATCCGTGTTTCATCAGTTTTTAACCTACAGCAGGATCAGTCCCTACAGCCTGGATACTTCATAAAGAAAGTACAATAAGAAAGACGTTTCAGCTTCTAATCAGAAATTAGGTTTTAATCAGAAAATCTGACTCCTTAAAATTAACTTCAGGTCTGAATTCTTAATTGGGCTGTCAATTACTTTGCTCTTTCCACACATTACCTTGAACTTTTTAGTTGCCATAGCAACTATTCCTGATTTATTTGGATATCAAAATGAACTATTTCATTTCAGGCCTTGCTGAATCCGCTTGTATTTTTGACAGCAAGGTACCCTGAGTCATCAAAACGCTTAAGAACGCACTTATATTTCTCTGACTTCAATCACAGCAATTTACATGCTTAAATGTAAGCATGTGATTAAGTGCTTTGCTAAACAGGGATGGGCTTAAATACAGGTAAACACTGTGCTGGAGCACAGCCAAATACGAGAAGGAATAACTATCACTGAGAATTGGCAAGACGTTGATAATGATTCATTCAGATCAGCTGTAAGGGTGTTCTACCACGTTCCAGCCTATTTCATTGTGATCAAGAAGACTTTCAAATACACGTCAATCTATTTTTTAATAAATTTCAATCATATACATTCTGGTTTGGAATGGCAGCCATGCAATGCTGCTATTCCAGACTTAGTTGCATAGTCACCTGATGGGGAGAGAGATGCGTTTGAAGGCTGGGCAGCTGTTACTCCTGCAATAAAGATGTTGTCCTGATGTGTTTTTTAGTCAGGACAAGATATTCTTCTCGAAAGTCTACAGATTCCCCAAGACCTATACGAAGCACTAACTTGATGGGTCTTCTAATGACATAATTAGGGTATTTCCCAGATTTATCTTTTAGCAGAGCTTTTTGGCAGCAATTAAAACTTCTACTGATGTCACTGTAAGCATGGCTGAAAAAGAAATCAAGTGGAGGTCTTTGATTTGGATAGCAGCTTTGGATACATCCAGTTATTTTCATTTTGACTTTTAAAAGGAAACAGACAGATCAAAACTAGATGTTTCAAAAACAAAACATATGGCAAATTAGAGGGGAAAAAAGAAAGGATCTGTCATGAAGTATTTTTGAATACAACAGCAGGGATATCTTCAGCTTGCTGTACTGTCTAGTAAGGTTTGCTGAGAATAACCCGCTTAGCTGATTTTTCCTTGTAGCAAGTTGATGTCAGCGATCAGTTGCTAGCAAATACACTGTTTTAAAGAACACACATAATTATGGCCTTTATTTGGACTAATAAAGACAGATAAGCTTGTAAAGAAAAAAAATGCTACAATTAATTTAAATCAAACACATAAACATGGGCTCTCGGCCAAAGTCTAGGGAACTCTGTGGAAGCTTTTGAGTTCAGTGAGTTGCCAGAACAGTAGCATATTTCTTATCTCTTACCCACAAAACTTCCTCCCAGAAAATAACCACCAAAAATAGCCAATGACTTCTATTTTACTGGAATCTGTTAACCTCCTATAAAGAAGCTTGACACACAAACAAAACAGCTTGCTGAAAATTTGAATTTCTCATTTCTCCGGCTAAGTCTTGCGAGGGATAAAACACCTCTCCTTTGTAGAGCTTACAAGTACTTTTGGCAGTGCCACCTCTATACAAAGCACAGTAAGATGTAAAGCTGCTGGATAATGCACTGCTGAATTGATGACCCATCAGTTGCTTCTAATTTCAGTTAAAATTGCAAGCTGTTGACATCGTGATACTTTGTGGAGTATAAGCCTTTTATCTGGCTAGTTTTACAAAGAGATGTCCAACTCTGGAGTGCCAAAACTCACAGTGTAATGGCTCTTAGTAAGTATTTTGGTCCTCAAAACATTTTGTGCTAGGTGGCAATGAGTAGGCAAACCCAAACATTTTTGTACTGCTGTAGAGAAAACTTGATCCAATGCTCCAGGAATCTTAATTTTCAAGACAGTTTTTTTCCCATGAAAACAGCCACTCAAGGCAGGGTTTTCATGATGGCCTTCTGCAGCCTGTGAGATATGGTACAGATGATTTCACCTTGAGAATGCCTTAGATGTGTGGTGAGGGCTGCACACAGTTTTATCGCATTAGTGGACATCAGGAGGGTATGAAACTTAGAAACATATGGAAACAAGACCGACGACTACAAGCTCTAGACGTGAAAGACTGGAAAAAGCACCTGGTGATGGCAGCATTGAGGGTAATGGAACATGAGATTGGATGGCTGGAGTTCAGAGGCAGACAGAAGACTCACAACATGGACACACACCAACCATACCTTCACTGGTTCCTTTGCCTTTCCTGTCAGGTAACTCTAACCCTGTGCCCCCCGAAGGATATAAGGAGACGTCCGTTGGCACTGGCCAACTGCTGGCTGTGTCTTCCGTGATTTCATACATCTGCCCTTCCATCGGCTGCAGGTGCCAGTTTAGGCCAAACAGGTGCATGGCTGTGGTGAGCAATGAGAAAAGTCATCTTTTTCTGTTTGGGAGAGTTTCAGAACTACTGGGGCACTTTTTAAGCCCTCGCTCAACTGCCTTATTAGTGGTCATTGTGTTAGGACAAGAATGGGATTAATGCAATTAGACAGCCCCTGCTGCCTCTACCATACCAACTCCTTACGTCTTTCCACCCACTTAAACTCATTTTAGATCTCCTGTCCCAATCCACTCTGCTTCTTCCAGTAGAACCACTCGTGGCCCGCATGAGAGAATAACCAGGCACATTGTTTCAGAAAGCTCCCAAGGCTGGGGTGACAACACAGTGAACACAGAAATACAAGGACTATTATTTATCAGCATACCAATAAATCCCAGGAAACTGCATTCTGGTTTGTTTTGCTGTATTCATTGCATATTATATAGGTTCTTGGTTTTTTACCCACCAATTATACACAGAAGCTCTTATAGACATCTCTGACAGTTTTTCCTGAATAAGATCAAGTGAAAACTAAGGCAATGTAAGATCCATCTTGCACACATGCTTTTGTGCTCAGCATCAGGAATGCGAACGACTCTGACTGAGCACTCCTTAGTAGTAGTAGTAGTAGCTTCTCCTACTCAGATCAAAGGTATATCCCCCAGATCTGAAAACAGGCAGCACCGCTTATATTTGCGTGATATCAGGGCATAGCTCTCTGTAGGCTTCTGGGCCACGCAAAGTCATCCAGTGCACACATGAATCTATTTCAAGGCATTACATAAAGACAAGTGAAGTTAAGGAAGAAGTCAGAATACTTAAAAAGCAAATACATGTATGAGGAGTAGGGAAAATCATATGCTTATACAACCCATAATTGCCCCTTGAAAATATAAAGCAAAAGAATGTGGATTCCCATATCAGCTCTTCCATCCCCAACATAAACATTTCATACTCAATCAGTATCCAGTTTAGTATCAGGCTCTACACAGCTAAATGAGCCGATACTTGCTATACTTGGAATGACATTTCTTTTTTAAGGGAACGCCTTCGTATTTTACACTATAATTTCTCCAAGAAACTGTATGGCACTAGCATCACAGCCATTTAACATAAACAAAGGGTCAAAACCAGAAAAAGAAATAGAGCATTTCCATTGCCTATAGTTCTCATTTTATTCACAAAGATACATCTGAGTTTGGCAAAAACTGTCAGGGACAAGCGGTTAGTTTATTCAAACCTGTGCATCAGGAACAATCTTTTCAAGAAGACTGAAAAGCAATCTGAGTAGTTCTCCAAAACCAGCATGTTTAGGCAATTTAGCCAAATCAGTGATTTTTTCCACTTCAGTCTCAGTTAGGTCATCTATCATTTACTAACATGAATAAGCTTGTCTTTGCACTACCACATCACAAAACACGATGAGAGCAAAACTCTCCGTTTACCATTTAAGCGGGTACTGGTTTTGTTAATGAAGTCTTAACCATTAAGAAAGCAAATACTCTCCTGAAACTCCCAAACAGCAAGGAAGCAAAGCGAGGAAAGTCTCCCGCAGACTGGTTCAAAACTTGAACATTTTTATACGGGAACACATACCAAGAAGGAATGCTACCTACACAACTGGTAATTAAACCAGGATACTTTAGGCAGAGTAGCTAGTATTTTCCTCTGAAAGGAGTACATTTGCTTGGCAGAGAAACTGTGCAAGGGAAGAGAGGAAATTGGACTAGGAGCAAGGAATTTGCATCAAGCATTTGGCATTGCTATGTTTGCATAATATCTTTATGTTTATACAGCCCTTACCATCAGAGTGCCTGGGCACTTCAAAGCTACTAACTCATAAAACCTCATCAGGTAGGAATCTGTTATTTCTACTTCACAGAAAGGAAAAGAGAGAACTACAGCAGGTTAAAGGACTGACTCAGTTTGGGCATTAAAATGCGATTGTGCGTTAATTCACTTAACTTACTCTACGCTCACAGGTTCACAAGCCCTAACAGGGATTTCATGCACCCCTCAGTCAGCGGGTTTTATGCTAAGCTCAGTACTGGGTGCTGCCTAAGAATGCCATCCAGGCTGGACCTCTCCATGGACCGGACAGTTACCCAGGTGCCACTGAGCTGATACAGGGCTCAGGGACTTAGGTGCTCTGAGCACGTGCAAGTTCCCACGTTTAACCACATGGATATTTGTAGTTCAAAGCAGAATGAGAATTGTGCTGCTTACACCTCCAAACTCAGGCAATCCTAGACAGCAAGCAGTCTGGATGCTTCTGCTGGCCCTGAGCGCTTACTCCCAACTCCATCTGCCAGATGTCTTCACGTTACAATGATGTGCATGAGCTTATACTAGGCACCACTAGTTCAGGTAGGAATTGAGCCAGTGGGTTATTTTTTCACCAGGCCATTTGAATTGCTTTGTCCTTTGGAAACCACAGTCTAAGTGCCACACAAAACTCTTAAGAACACATTGAAAGGTCATTGTGTCCCCAAAAGGACATTGTTTCCCCTCCTCTCCTTTGTAGGAATTTGTTGGTTGTAGATTATTATTTACAGCAATAAAATAAAAGTGAAGAAGTCAGCATTGTTTTGGGTGTAATGGGAAGGTTATGAACGTTTCTTCTAGGTATGCAAAATGTTTAAAAACACCTGAGAGGAAATGCCTAATGAGGGAAAAATCTTGCTTCAATCTAAGGACAGAACTGGTAGCCTGGAAGTGCTACAGCTTTTTTGCACATTACCCATCCCCTTGAGCAAGGGAATCAGCCGTTCCATGTCACCATTCATTCCTAAACATTTCCAAAGTGTCTTACAATGTCCCAACATAGACAATATGATAGAATTATATGTAACATAGATACCGTCAAGGCCTGAACTAATATGTTAACTTTTGTATTTGGTTAATAGATTTTGTCTAAAGTAAAAAGCTTCTTGAGCACATTGATCCCATCATCACATAGATCATAGAATCAAAGAATCATAGAATGGTTTGGGATGGAAGGACCTTTAAAGATCATCTAGCCCAACTCCCCTGACGTGGGCAGGGACATCTTGCACTGGATCAGGTTGCTCAGAGCCCCGTCCAACCTGGCCTTGAACACTTCCAGGGTTGGGGCATCCACAATTTCTCTGGACAACCTGTTCCAGTGCCTCACCACCCTCATAGTAAAGAATTTTTTCCTTATATCTGATCTGAATCTACCCTCTTTTCATTTAAAACTGTTACCTTTTTACTTGTGACTACAGGCCCTGGTAAAAAGTCTCTCTCCATCTTTCTTATAAGCCCTCTTTAAGTATTGAAAGGCTTTATGAAGATCTCCAGTGATGACCCATGAGAATGAGATGTACTGCACACCATACATACAAAAGTGCAAATATCTGGGAATTCTTTGAAAAGCATTTTGACTACTAAGTGGCTTACAAACAATTCAGAAAACAGAGTGCAAAAGCTTGGAGCTAGTGCTCTATTTCGGATTTCTGATCTGATGTTTCTAAGCACAAAATGAAAGACTATACATATTCCCACCCATAAGGCAAGCAGACATCATGCCATTTCTGCCGCAGGTAGGTAATAACCACAAAAATCTTCCTGAAACCAGAACAAAGAGTCTGATTTACTTTGGAAACACACTCTGGTAGCAGGTATGTTATTAGGAAACCACCTGATTAAGTGTTCGTCATTACTATCTTCCAAATACCAACAGATTGGAAAGCTGGTGGAAGACACAGTCTTCAGCTTGCTCCCCCTAACTGCCATACTCATGCTAAAAAGTCAAGTAGTAACAGCAGCGGATGTTTTGGGTCTCTAAATCTCAGTGGGACATGTAAAACTGTTGATGCACAGAGTTGTTTAGAGGTTTTAGGAGAGGCATAAATCAGCCTTGTTCTGTGCTAAATTGATGCAAAGTTCTTGTGGGGGAAAAATAAAAAGACCACAATCAGGGAAAAGGCCTGGAACCATGGATGAGAGGTACAATCATATACTTTGAAGTGTTAATGTTCCTAAAAGCAAAGTGAAGCTGTAAAAATAGTTTGAGATTCCTGATGTTCTCAGTCTCCAGGTCAATTGAACCCACTGTTGACATTTTCTCTGGCCTTTTTTTTTTTCTCTGCTCAGCTAGACGTAAGATGTGGCTCACAAAGAGCAAATGTCCTC
Source organism: Scopus umbretta (assembly GCA_013400535.1). Classification (NCBI taxonomy): domain Eukaryota; kingdom Metazoa; phylum Chordata; class Aves; order Pelecaniformes; family Scopidae; genus Scopus; species Scopus umbretta. Next base: position 30,360 of record VZTL01056042.1, on the reverse strand, counting down.
CTAAAAGCCCCCATGTCCTTCTCCCTCTCCCTCCCCAACATGATGCTCAGTAGATATTCAGATATTGAAGGCTCCCCACGTATTAAAAGAGCACGCTGCAATTAACAATCATTAAAGTGTACCCTTTTGTAAAATACCATGTAGCTTTCACTGCCTAGGAAGCCTCATGACATGCTCTTTGCAGAAGCTTTGGTTATATTTCCCATGGCTAATAAAACTCTTTTGTCTGCCTTCTCTTGGAATGGAAACAATACTTAGGGGAAACCCTGCATGTGTCCTCTCTGGGCTCTTTCAGCACCAACAACTTAAATGATATAAAGGCATCTGGGGCATCTGGCCCATTATGCTCATGTTTTGACATCAAATCTTTGACTTGCACAACCTTTTAACCGTAGCTAAGTGCCAGCAAAAAGTGCCCTGAAACTTGCTGAGTGGGTAATAGAATTTTCTGCGGCAGAATAAACCGCCTTATCCTCAGTCCTGAGTCACCTCTGGCCGCCGCCTTAGTAGGGAAAAGAAGGAAGCCAAACTCCAGTCCTTTCAGGGTTTGATTACTTTGCCGAGCTCAGCATTTCAACCACGGCAGTGTGACGTGGCTATTCATTTGCTGGACTCAGATTCACTTCAGTAAAGCAAATTTACAAACAGTTTAGCATCAGCTGAGCTATTTAACCATCCAAATAAATCAAAGTTCATATTGGTGGAACCAAGTATTCAGGCTCACGATCCTTTAGGTTTTAACACATTCTCTCTTTCTGTATTGCATTATTCCCACTCCATAGCTGTTTGTGGAGGCCATAAACAACATTAGCTGATGCTGTTAAGCCAAATAAAGAGGAACATTGTTTCCAAGTTTGTTTTGAAGAGACTCAGGCTTTTGGGTAGCTTTGCATTATTGCCACTTGCTTATGACACAGCAAAACACTAAAGTCAAAACAACTTACTCAGCAGAGTAGAGAACAAAAAAACTGGTACAGCATTTAGGATGAAAAAGAACAAACAAAGATAATAATTCATATGGTCAAGAAAATGGACGTTTCTTGGGACAGGTTGATGGAGTGAAGGAGTTAGCAGAGAGAGGCAGATGATTGTGATAGATCACAGGGAGAAGAAAAGAGAAGACATGCTTACTGAAGCATATGAGACCCCCAGAAACCACACCAGTCAGCAAAAAAATTGAAAAACACACCGCTAGCCCTTTATTAGCTTGTTGCTTTGCCCAAAGCAGCAAGCTAAGTGTAATAAATAACCACACCAATCAATTACGATGTTTGAAATTAAGGCTACGGCTAAAGCCAGCAGCTGCTTCAATGGTGTTTGTTAAATGCGTTCTCACAGCAGCTCACAGGCTCTGCTGCTGCCTTCTGCCTGTCCTCGCAGAGCGAAGTCCTGCAGGTACTGCTGCTGGCCTGGTGATTCCTCACCCAGGTGAAACTCCTAGAGAAGCTAAGGAATGAATAAAATAACAACTCTTTTACGGTTAACTCATCTTTCCCTGAACAATGAAACAAGAGTTTCTCTGAATGGAAGCTCAACAAAACCGACGAGCTAATCATCACCACCATGAGCATGGCGCGCAGCCTGGATTTACAGCGAGCACAGCGAGTAAACGGCACGCAGGCAAGGCAGAAAGTCTTTTGGGCTTCTCATTTGGAAAACCTAGTTGCTCTCTTCGCCCTAAGAATGCTCCACATTTTGAATTCATATTTATCTACGGATGTAAGTATATTTTGCATAAATAACACAGGGGAGCGCACAAGCTTTGGAAAAGGCAGGCTTTTCGGCGCAGCCGCTGCACCCTCCTCGGCTCAGCTGTACATACACTGGGCTCGATCTGGAGAAGAGTTTGGCTTCACTGCTCCCCTGGTTTCTACAGGCACCTCACAGCACTGGTGACAGCAAAGGCAAAGCCAACGCAAACCAAAGGACCACTCCTGGTAGGGAGATGGTGCTGCAAAGCCCCCTCAGTGCGGCACGGGGCAAAGGAGAGAATGGGAAAAGACTGTGAGAAGAGACATCTGAGAGGCACTGATGCCATAACAAACAGGAATAAAAATGAGAAAGTAAGGGGAGGAAGGTGAGAAAAATACAGAATGCGAGAAACTGAGAAAAAGGAGGAGCAAAGGAAAGCTAAGAAAGAAAGTAAAAGGGACTCTGAATGGGAAAAGCAGCTGGAGCGCAGGCAGCGGTTGAGAAGACATTTATATAGCTTGTGTCTTTGCTCTCCCCTCATTTTGTGGAATCGTAAGATACGTGGCGCTTACATATTCCTCTTTAACCTTCAGGTTCGACAATCAGACTTATAATAACACACTCTCTAAAATGAGACCTGAGGTTTGCTTTTTCTCCTAATTGAAAAAAAGCTGAATTCCACCACTGAATTACGCAGGGCTAATTTTGACTCAAGTAAATGTATTGCTTTCACTCCTGTCTCCAGAATAAACTTGACTGTAATTATCTGGATAACTGTCTCTCTCTACACTGAAATTATATGATTTCTGTAGAAGTGGGAGAATTGGCTGTTGCAGAATTAATCATATTTTTGTGACATTCAATGTTATGAAAAGGAGCCTTTCAGCATGAAATAATCACTGGTTTGTCAATCTTCAATAAATCAAGGAAGAGGCACGCAAGATTAAGGAGAATAGAAACAGTAAAACAAACACTAGAAAAAGAAATCAACCGGTTTGTTTTCTCTTCCACCACTGTTCCATTTCAGTGCCGGACAAGGCTTCTGTGTCCCAGTGCGGCCGAACGTCCCAACGCAGGAAGAGTCGAGGATGGAAGTGGTTCTGTGGCCCTGCTGGTGTCGGAAGCGGGTAACACCAGCAAGCCTGGATGCAGGAGAGTGTACCCACTCTCCTCGTTTGTCGGGTCAAGTTCTGGACCAGACAGATCCAAGCTGTTCCTCTAAAGGCATGGGACACTTTGAGCATTGCAGTTATTTATTACCCAAGTACCTAACAGGTTCTCAGGTCTGGAATTGAAATCTAGGATCCTGCCTAAAGATCCCAATGGTTTGCAATAGCATGAATTCACACCATGTACACACACATACCCGGGTCACTGAGCCAGCCGTTGTGGGGCAAGGAGAGAGGCATCCTTGCATGGACTTTGGCAGTCACCTTGCGACCAAAAACCCTGCACAGCGCTCTGTGTCATTTCTAGCGTCTGAAATTACTTCCCATGTGTAAAAGCTTTCCTTCCGTGGCTTAAATCTCTTACTCACGGTTATGGAAAACCTGACTTCAGAAATCATCCTCTGCCCAAATGAACATGAGCTTGCACACCAGGACAGGACTGCAGCCGTGTGGGAACAGAGAATCCTGCACACAGCGCTCTCCACAGCCCAGCTGGATCGGGGCTGCTGTGCAGTTAGAAATGTAAAACTAATAGGTCGCAAAGGAACGGAGCCCAAAAGGCAGCTTGATTACATGCTGTTTAAGTGAAGACTCTCAGCTTGTGGCTGGGAGGTCCCATGGCTCTGCTTCCTGACCTGTTGATTTATTTGGCACAAGACAGTAGTTCAGAAAAATGAAAAAAGGCGCAAGGAGGGACATTTAGGGTAATGCTCACTATTGTAAATTCCCCATCTGGCCCCCTTGCTGACCGCTCGGTGATCCACCTTCAGTGAGGAAAAAAGGGTTTACAAACCTCCACAGGCTGGGGATAAAGACACTCTGCTGGGCTGGGCTGCGAGTTCTTCATGCTGTGAACTGGAGAATCTGTATCCACCCATCCCTGGGTGCACGGACTAGGGTGAAGGATTTAAATGATAAAGCAGAGGGATAGCTGTGTTGCGTTTGTTTGTGGGATTTTTGTGGGTCCTCAAGTGTCCTAAAGTAAGAGGTAGGTGCTTTCACAGCCAGCTCAGTACAGACACATGCTATGGGATACATCCAGGAATACCTGGGACCCTGCCTGCTGCCTGATGGTTCCTCCACGCTCAGAGCTCAAACTATGCAAGTACCAGAAGTGGTTCTTTCAGGGATAAGTCAGGTTTCCTCCTTCCCTCAGTCAGAATCACCATGTGCAAAGGAGGAATTCAAGCAGTGGAGAGCTTCCTACCTCTTAAAAGTTTGCCTGCAGAATGGGAACTGCCTCTCAGAAAACAAAGCATTGTGGTTATTGCCTAAAATCCTGGCAGCAAATGCATTTACTTGCTTGTATTTCACACAAACCAGTTATTCTTTGACCCCTCCTGACTGAAGAGCTGTATCAAAGATTTCCAAGATAGAAGCAGATGGTCTACCAAATAGTATTGGTTTCTTCTTAGGAGAACACTTTATATTTTAATTTAGTTCCCAATTGCTCTTAATAGGGAAGAAAAAAAGCTTCCAGCTGAAGCATCACATTTCTTTGAAACCTTCAAGGAAGTGACTAGAAAGACATGTTATAAAATGAAGCAGTTAAACTCAATGTTTGTTCAATGCAAAGAGTCAGCACTTCCTATTCAGTGTCTCCCTAATTACCCCTGGGGATCAAAGACTTTCAAGTGATTGCCTGTCCATTCAAACCGCTAATAGATGATCACTGGCCCCTCCAGTGCTACAGTAGCTCACTGGATGCTTGTAATTTTCTGCAGAAAAGGGAAAATGCAGTTTTAAATGGGCATATTTAAATATTTTTACGGAGGGTTTAGGAGGATTTTTTTAAAATGTCAACCTATAGTAAAAATAAAGGTGGTGCGGCTTATCCAAGGAGCTGTCTGCTTAAATACAATCTGTAATTTCCTTCACCGTCTACACCACTGTGAAAGTAGAATAGGAAGTTGAAAGATGGACCTCGGCAGCACTTTGCTGCTATTAGGCAGCTTACTGCACTGAAGAAACTTATTTCAGCCCCCACAGCTCTAGTAAATTTGGTGTTACACATGCTCAGGCCTTTCTCAGTAAAATAATATTTTCCCTTCTAGATAGCCTTTCTGGCAGAGACCATATTACTATAAATATTACTGAGATATTTCTTCAAGATCAAAGTCAATTATAAGATGGTCCCACTGTACCTCTAAATGGAGTTTTAATTTGTGTATATAATATTAGAAATAATGGTTTTCCCATTGGGGTACTCACTTCAATTAGAGAAATGAGGACAGGCAGCCCTACCAGAGGGCCTCCTACCTTGCTTTGCAATTACTGAAATTCTGGGCTAGCCTGTTGTAGACAGTGTTATTTTACAAATGCCGTTTCATTACACACATATAAACTGTGAGACCCTAATTAAAAAGATGTCATTTACATAGGTAAATCAACAACCTCTCACATGCTTCCTTCCTTATTATCTCTACCAGATACTGTCAGAAAACCCGCTTTCCCAAGTGAATATAATAGGTTGCTTAAAGTCTAAAAAATACACTTCGCTGTTTAAAAGTCACAAGCAATACCCATCTTCTATCACCCCAGCACAACAGAGGTGGGATCAGGGTTTAAATCTAGCATCCCAGTTTAAGGGTTAAGATCTAAATGCTGTTGTAGAATCTGATGCATGAGCTGATTTCTCAGATGGCTGTCTGCTCATCTATCCTTCTGAACACGAACATGATTTTATTATAAAGACAAGGAAATTATTTGAGAGTGCTGCTCGTGATTTAATCCTAAAACCAGCTGAAAACTGCATCAGTGTATTTAGTCACTATGCACGTTCTAATAGCACCGGAGCCCCAGTTGGGCCATGCTAGTTGATGTAAGAAAAATTAACAAAATGACATTCTCTGAATCCCTTGATGTCCAAAGGACAGGTTTAACTTGAGCTTTACTTAGCCTGAGTAAATCTAGTGACTTCAAGAGCACAATGGAGGTGCTTCAAATTCAGTACAAATTTACACATTTTGTCGATCAGGGCCAGAGTGCTCATCAGCATCATCAAAACTGAGCTCTAAAGCAGAATCCTATCAGTGTGGTGACTTTTTGAAGAGATCTGAAAAAAATTAACCTGCACATGAATTCGGGAGCATTGCATTGTTTTCACTGCTTCAGCCAACAAATGCGTGGGTATGTTTAAAGCAGGCTAAGAATCTTTTCATTTATTTTTAAATTTTTCTTTACACAAACTTGAAAAACAAGCAGATTGTTCCAACAGTTAATTTGGAGAGGGAAAAATTCCTTTTTTTTTTTTTTTTCCCTGTACAAAAGCTTAGCAAATGGATACAAACGTACAGTCTGGGAAAGCTGATAAAGTGGGTGACACAGCACAATTAATGACACCAGAAATTTTTTTGCTGTCCAGAGACCATGGGCAAAATCCAGCACAGTACTTTCAGGTACTATAAATTTAAGTGAATGGTTCAGATCAGTTTGAAAAGCTCTCTCAATAACGAAACTTAACACAACCTGATGATTTGTTCCCTTGGACTTAGAACTAAATCCAGCACATAGATTAAGGCAAGTGCTGGCAAGTGCAACCCACAGCGTTCTCTTAAAAGCCCCACAGCCATCTTTATATTTAATTACACCTAAAAAAAGCATTTGCTAAAGCAACTTAAAAGTCCGCCAAGTCAAGCACTCAAAAGCGAGCAAAGAACAGAATTAAGATTGCTTGCGTGATTTTAGATCAGCCCTTGTATGCATATGTACTCCGTAATAGCCTTTAATTCCCTGATCACAGGCTATTTTTTTTCCACCGGCCCAATGCTGAGCAGAACAATTGCACAGAAATTGCCACTCAGCCCCAGCAGCTCCCGCATCGTGGCATGTTCAATTGCTTTCCAGGGATGCCATATGTGCAGCCCGGTTGGTAGCAGTGGGAGGGGGTTGGAAAGGGAAGGAATACACTCTGTGCAGACAATTTTGCTGCTGCACTCTAAACAGGGCCCAACTGAGCATGTGGGAACTCAGATTTTCTAGTTTTGTGGCAGCCAGCTCTGGGTGGATCAGGGATATGATAAAACACACACTATTGTTTGTTCTTCCTAATGGAAAAGAGGTGTCATGATTCTCCATTACCTCCATGCTTCTGCAATATGAATATAAAATAACGATAGATCCAAAAGCAGAGTTTTGCATAAGTGAACGACTGCACTGGCAGTAGGGGTCCAGACTCCTACTCTCACAAGTCTATTTAGGGCATGTTCACTTGTGATTACTTAGGCCGTGACAATCTTGTTTCATCATTAATTACAAAGGTATCAAAGTGCTTGCTCAGGGACACAGTACGCTGCCTTGTCCCTTCCTCTCCAAAGACTACATTTTCAGTAGTGAATTAAACAGTACCAAGCAATGGAACTTGACAGTCTACACATTTACTTGTTAGAAGGGACCCTACCATGATTTTGGCTCTGGTCAGCCAATACCTTCTGAATTCCTGCACACAGTTCAGCTAGCGAGGACCAGAGACCATTCTCAATAGATAGTATAGGTGTGACCATCTGTAAGAATTTAACTGTATAGAAATGCACCCTATCTGGGCCAGGTGGATGTCCAGAACAGTGCCACATATGTGTTTGACAACCTGGAGTAGCCCATGACCCAGCTTGACTGGAGAAGGTACACTAATACAAGTAAACTGTTACTGACTACTTGGATTAATACTGTTTGGAATAGCATTATGCTTAGATTGTGGGATTCTTTTTCACCAAAAGCCTCAGGAAGCCCCTTTGATGCTTGATTTCGTTTTCATGTCTGCCATTATTAAGCAAGATTCTGCTCCACTGATAGTCCAATTAGAGTTTCTTTTGAAATACTTAGGGTAAGCATAGCCATCATCTCTGCTAACTGCCTTGTTCTGCTTTGCTTTTTAAAGAGTCTCTTTGCATAATTAAGTGATGCTACAGTTGTACGACGCAAACAAGGTGCAATGTTGCTGATGTGTTATGTGCTACCATATTTGAAAACAGCTAACATATGCTGTTCACGTCATCTTTCCAGGCAAAAGCTTCTGACTGCAATAAGGACAGGCTTGGAAGTTAAGGTATGATAAAATCAAATAAAGTGTAATATAGGAAACTGGTGACCGTGGGAGAGTTTATTAGTTTTTCACTTAAACACAGAGATTCGACAACCTCTAATTATCTATTTCTTGAGAATCAGATTCTGATATCTCACAGTGAACTGTGTAAGTGCTCCTCTTGGGCTTTCAAGTTTCAGTGTAACCAGTGGTGTTGAAATCTTGTCGCAGAGGGAAAGAGCAGATTGGAGTTTTTGTTCTTTACTTATACAGGTCACCTAGTATGTTACCCAGGCAGTATACTTAACAACAACACTTCACTTACCACTATAAAGATGTATATCTTCCACATAGCTCAACTTTAACTACAGGTGAAAAACCTCAGGCGATGCATCGCTGCACATAGCCAGTAGAAATGTATGACCTGGCTGCAAATCAGGCTTTGAAGTCATCTTCTAATTTATGATAGAAAAGGATGGGAGAGATACACTAAACTGTAACTGAGGAATATTTTTCACTGTCAGTAATATCCCTAAGTGAGCTTAATCTTATGACTAGTTACCCAGAAAAATGTATGGTATTTAAAAACACTGAAAGAAAGCCCAGTATGGGAAACATTTCTTTCTGTCTCCACTTAACTGCAATTAAATTATGTTATTTCACAGTGATTAGTATGAAATAAAAACATGGACTCGAGGAGAACTCCTTCCAGGAGATATTAAGATCTGTAAAATTGATTCCTTTTCAGTGTCTGTGTGCAAAGGTCAATGTAAACCATGAAATGAAGATTATAGCAGCACATCTGTGCCACTGTCATAAAGGCAAGGCCAGCGCTTTCGGTGTCAGCATGCTGTTATTTTCTTTTCTGGGGGCTTATAGCAACTATAAAAACTCACTAAAAGCAGCTGATAAAAGCTTATAACAGCTGAGAGCCCTTATCTTGCCATTTAATAAAAGCAGATGGAATTTAACTCATCCCTCCTTGTATTAAAGATTCTTTAACTTAAGAAAGGATCAGGCATCTAAGGGGCTCACTGTGACGTTATGTGACCGATGCGTGGTTTCGTGGCGCGCTGACGAAAACGCCGAGATCAGGCGGAGCCCTCTGGATATACAGCCTCGGCCTGCTTTCGACCAGTTAAAAGAATCAGTCATATTGGTGGACTGCTTCTAAATGGAAGTCGTTCTTCCAGTGATCCCACAATAATGAAGCAGGATCAGACTTTGACAAAAGGACCTCTCCATTCAGTGTCAAAATAAAACAATAAGCAGAAATAAAAAAAGTAATATATAAAACCCCAGAGCAATAGGGAAACACAAAGTAATCTATATAAATCTAGGACCGTGCAGAGAGCTGACAGAGGAAGCTGAGGACATGAAGAAAAAAAAAAACACATGGCTTGAAAAAACCAAAGAACAATAGAACATTTTAAAGTGTATTGAAACCTAGTAAACTGAGCAACAATATAGCTATTTACTTGGTGGAGGTGGGGAGATTGTTAATAATGTTATAGTAAAGGCTAAAGTGTTCAGTACGAATTTTTGTTCTGTTTTTTGCAAATAACTAGGATAATGCAATTATTTCACAGGAAACAACTTTTTTTTCAGTCCATTAATAATGAAGAATTATATTAAACTACAACTATTCAAGGACAAACATTTTTAAATCTGCAGGCTCATCTAACTTGTACGCAGTAAATGAGACGCGCTAGCAGAAGGGGAATCTGACTCACTGATTAATACTGAACCAGCTACCAAGAGATTAGAACAGGGTTAATGCTGTACAAATATTTAAGAAGGGAAAAGAAAAGGATGCAAGTCACTTAAATAGGGAGGCCTGACGTCTATTACAGACAAAATAATGGAAAACATAACACAGAATTCAACTGACGAAGAATAAAGCAAGTGAATTATGGTAACTCGGGCCAACCATATTGCTTTTCTGAAAAATAGATCTTAAGAAACAAACAGTTACTATTTTTTGACAAGACTGCAGTTTAGCAAGACATGTGATTTAATTTGGTGTGACTTTCGATTAAAGAAACAAGCACTTTCCAGTGGATAAAAACCAATGTACACGTGTGCTTAAAATCTAACTGAAATACCTTAAAGTCATCATCACTGGTGAATAACCACCAAATGTTAACATTTCTTGTGAAATTCAACAACTGACAGTCAGCCTGAAATTATCTCACAGTTACATCAATGTTACATAAGTAGACATAAAATCATGGATGACTAAACACGCAGATGACTCAAAGACTGTTCAGGTGACAAATACAATGATGGGGACAGAACAGATAAATGGGAGAGCTGGACAGCTGCCACATTTGAATGATGCAAACACAACATGCTTAAGGTTCAAACAAAATGTGCCAAAGCCAGCCTATACACTTCGGATGACGGATGGCAAGTTGCGTCCTTGAAATGGGCCACTGGCAACTGGAAAGCAGAGAGTGCAAACGACTTAAGGAGCAAGCACAAGAAGATGCTGTATAACAATTTCCTAATGTAATTTATATAGCCAAAAAGAGCCAATAAGATCCTTACATGTATAAGTTGCGAAAAGGTGAACTGAAGTAAGTGTACGACTTAGCTGTGTAGAAATGGTAAAGTAGCTGGAGTTTACTAACCTTCAATGTCCCAGGAGGTCTGCCTGCGTGATCTGATGGTGTTTATGGCTTTTAACATTGAAAATTAAGAAAAGAGTTTTAAATGGAAATTATGGGAATCTTCCTACTTCTTCTCGCTTCCAATAAACACTGAATTAGTTCCTAAAAGATGCGGTACTTGACCAGGCTCTTTATCAGCACAGACTTTGAAGAAGTGTTGACTGCTTTGCAAAGCAGAAATTTGGCTGCCAAGTCCAGAACATGTTGCCATCAAATGGAAAACCTAAATTCTAATACTTCCCAGTTTGCCCAGACTGGGCAACTCTAACAAAGTTAGAGAGTTTATATTATTTTCTACTCGCCTTTTCCAGTGATACTTTCTGGCAGTGTCTCTCTTTCAATAGCGTATACATCATCATATATTGCTTCAATCCCAACACTTTTAATGTCAGGTTACAGATCTTATTTAGGTCGAAACAGTGAATGTTCTTTAATGGAGTTTCTACGGTGAGTTTTTTAACACCCACCTGAATGAACTGATCTTCACAAGAATAAGTGGGATCTTGTACCTTTATCACCCTTATTTTAAAGCTGCGGTTAAATCACTTGTTCTGCCTTTACTCTAACCTATAAAGCTAACAGTAGCTGCTATCCAAACATACAATGCAAAATCCAACCCCCAAAAAGATGCACACAATCCTTAATAATACAAATAGCTCTTTCTGACTTTGCAGGTGATGGTAAATAAGATCTGGGTTATAATTTGTACCACCAGGCACCTAAAGTCGCAATGAAAGAGAACAAAACAGGGTGATTTATAAGACTGAATATAGCCCATCTTGGTTTTATTTTTCTGTCTTTCTCATTTCTCTGATGATTACTATTTTGTGTACAGGTACTGTGCTAATAACCAAACGCCTTCTCTTGGTCACGTCAGGCAAAATGTATGCATAACATTCCTTAATGTAGCTATACTGAGCTGCACTTTGGGGCTCTATCTGTGTTTTATACAACACTGTACGTGTGTGCATGTGGAGAGGAAGATGGGGGAATGTCTGGGGCTGAAGCATTTGAGTGAGTCACTATTTCATCGTGGATCCGACCAGGGAAAGTTTCTTTTGTCAGATTCCCACAGGCAGCTTTCCTGAGCTCTCTGCTACTCAACCAGTCACTTGCAAACTTTACACGCAGCAGCTGCCCTCACTTGTTCCTTAACAAGAGTGAAGTGCGACTGAGGCTAGCACAAAGCCCTGTGATCCTCCCATCTCTCTGCTACGGAATAAACGATGCAAACAGATTCCTGCAACTCCATGCACTTTTGAACGATCAGCTGGATGCTCACGTTGACGGCATCTCTCCATTGGGCTGAGACTATTTTCCTGTCTTAGCTTTACTGAGATAATTCACAGGGGCAAAATTTGGCGCTCAACAACAAAAAAAGACAAGAAGATCTGTCAAAGCTGGATTGAAGGGTCAGCGTCTGTCTTGATGGATATTCTGTCTTTAGTCAGGTCAATCTCCAGAATCAGGAATACATAACAATATATGCAGACTTTTCCAGGGTTGGGCCAGCTCCTGTTGCAGACACTGGGACCAATGCCATCAACTCAGACTGCATTTGAACAAGAGCTAAAGTAAATGGAATAGCTCCAGTTTAAGAGGAGCATCTGCAAGAGAAGAATAAGGCCCACATTTCCCAAATGTCACTGGATATGAAAGAAAGAGCTAGATGTCATTTAAACCGTACTGTTTAGTGAGGAAGTGGCCTTAACCACGCTTGTATGCGTCTGGTACAGTAAGAGAGAGCTTTAACAGGAAAAAAACACATATTCAGTTCTACTATAAAAGATAAAAATGGTAGTGCTGGGCCATGATGATGGTCCCTCTTAACCCGTATCCTGAAATGTTATGTTTCACAACCATCTATAGTACATAAAATACATTACCGATAATACTATAGCACCTTTCAGACTGGATCTCACAGTTTTATAGATTATGGGTAAAATGAAATAAAGGAGACCCAAAGTTACTGAGCGAGCTGTGCGCAGTAATGTTGTGAAGATGTGCAAGAACAAAGAAAGGACCTGGAAGCTCCTCTCTAGGTGACAGATTGACTTCAGAATGTACAGGCTTTGCCGGAGCAGATTGTTTAGCTACTATTTCTGCATTTTATCTATGATAAGATGGAAATAGAAAACACTGAAAGATCCCTGTAAATCAGAAGAACAAATGGCAAGCAAAATAGAACCTAACCTGGGATCAGAAAAGAAATATTAAAGCAGAAAATGAAAGAAACTTATTGGCAGGGTAATAAATTGGTTTATGTTTTAACTTGAATGAAAACCTTAATAACAAGGTATAAATGTAGGATTAATAGATATAGCTCAAGTTTAATAATCAAGCATTAGCAACTTTTCCTATTGATCTCAAGTGGTATGTAAACACTGTGGTAATTGGTATGCTGTACATCCATAGCTAACTACTTAGGCAGCTGAAAGCTTTGGAGAGCTGCTTTAAATTGGGTTTATTATATAGCATCAAAGACTCATGGACAAACTGAGCTAAATTTAGCTTTCAGGGTGATTCTTCAACAAGAAAAAGAAAGAGACTTTATAAACACCTCATAGTCCTAGCACAGTTTTACTGTCAAAGCATTTTGCCCGTAGCAAGCAACACTGTTCTTTAAGTGAAGCTGCATCTGCACGGAGTTCAAACGAACACAGAGCTGAAAAGTAGAGAGAGCTCTGAGCCCAATCAAATGAATGACTGTTTTGGCTTCATAATATGTTTTCCAGGCCTAAGTTTAATCTAAATCAAATGCCCATCTTTCTTGTTGTTCATGCAATGCAACTGCAGCACATGCTTAAGTATAGGAAAATTGCAAATGCCTGACTACATGAAATTGTACTTCCATCTAGTCTGGAATCTACATCAGGCAGAGGATAATACCTCCTGTTTCAGAAGAAAGAAACTATTCTCCATCACTAATTCATTTAGAAACTGTTCCGCGGATCTAGCCAAACAGCTGCTGGGCATGGAGATCTGGACAATCAAACAGGTCTTTTCTGTTTCTAAACTCAGAAATCTTCCTCCCAAGCAGTACAGCAATGTCAGAGATTCTTTACAGTGCTATGCTAGCAGGTCTGGCACCTACCAGACACAGAAACTCTGCTGGCAAAGTATTTGGATAGCAACATACCTCATGGTATTATCTCTGCCATAAGAACCTCGCTATAAATTAGGCCTCCGAGGCAGAGTTCCATGGCATACAGACCCCATCACATCCCAGCAAGAGCCATGAAAATTCTCCTTGTATAGCTGTCAAGCGAATGGACAATCCTACAATGGGAAATTTAATTTGAAAGTGGTGTCTTTGCATGACCTCCTGGAACAGCAAATTTGCAGGTCAGGTACAAGCTGCTTAAAGAGGCCTTTCATTTCAGTGGTCCCTGCGGTACCGTTCCTGCCATTTTAATGTTACAGCCCCGATCTGCCACTGCTTTTCTCTTTGGTGTTCTCACCCCACGAGACAAGCTTCTGCGGCGCTCATGAGATTTGCATAAGCTGCGTGTGTGCAAAACTTTGATGTGCGTTGTTGCCACCGCCGTAGTGTGCGCCTCTGAATATTTGAAAAGGTGGCAACAAGTCAATCAAAAGCTGGTTAATTGAAAAGAAAACCAGCTTCTGGTGTTTAATACACCCTGTTATATTTTGTTTGTCATTATCTCTCCAGACCAGTGACTCAGCCCTGTAAAACCTTCAGCTTGATCACAGTGTTGACACATGACACCAGCCGTTTGGCTTCCACAGACCTGTATTTATGCCTCCTCTCCTCTTCTTTGAAAAAGCCCAGCAAGATAAATGAACCTCAGACTATTAAATACCATAAAGACTTCCATAAAATAATGGCAACTCTGCCTTTTAGCCTTAAAAAAAGATTTAGCAAGTGCTTCAGATGAATTTAAAAAATGAACTGGCTTCAGCAAAGAACTTCTGAAATGACCTGATGCCTCGTTGTTTCCACGCCACTCTGATGGTCGCCCATCACAGTTGCGTCTGAGCATCTGTCACACAAAAAGTATTGCCGATAGCAGAGTCCCTCATGGGTCTCCTGATGTCTCTAGCTCCACACACTTGGACAGGTAGGTAAGGCCTGCAATGGGTGGGTTTTAATATTTAAATGGATGATTGTAACGTGATGATGCTGCGAAGAGCATCCTGAAGCCCTAGACATTACTCTGGAGTATATTCCGCTAACTGATCACTGTATAAAAAAATAGAATAAACCCCAAGCCACTGCCATGGGACCCAATCCAAAGTCCACTCACTTCAATAGGAGTCTTTCCAATGACCTCAGTTTGCTTTGGAGGATGAAAATGGTCATTAAAAAGATAATTTCTATGCTTGTTTTAACTAGCAAGAGCAGGTGGAAAGTAGCCAAGTTCCCAACACGCATGAGCTGTTACACAGATTAGGCTTTCTTACTCATGATTACGTTATACCTTACCACTCAAATAGTCCCCAGGACATTGAAAAGAGCAAGATACTGCTTAAACAAGGAAATGTATCAGTAAGAAAATGCAACTACCTAAAAATAGGAAAAAAAAAACCAAAAAAAAAAAGAAGGAAAAACAGTAATTTGTTTTGCAAACAGACCAGGTTATTTAAAAGTTCCTGTTAAGAGCTGCATCATTTTTATCTTATTGCAAAATGTCTCAGCTTATCTTAGTGAAAGTAAAAACATTTTGACTCCCTGATTCTTTTTTTTTTTCTTTTGGGCTAGGTGATACAATTCTCGTCTGCAACTTGACAGGATGTAGAGAATAATTACAAATGAAAAGGTTATTCATAATTTTTAAATGAGTTAATTAGTAAACCCCGCCAGAGTCACTCATTACAGTAATTAATAATTGATTATACTTGAAATTAAACACAATTTTTCATCAAAATCTAATTAAATATCTGCCTTTTTGCTTGTTGATTAGAACACTGGGTCTGGTAGAGACAATCTTTGCTAAATATGTTTATGCTGAACTGAACCATCAAATTTGATTTTTAATAATTGATAGTTCCTTTAGAAATTAGTAATTATGACCCATAATTACAGCAGTTCAACCTGATCAGCATTTCTGGCACCTTGCCAGCCATCCGTGGAGCCTGGCAAATGCCACGGAATTCATCTGAATGGGGAAAAAAGGACGGGAGAGCACTCAGTGGACCTACCTTGTAACCACATTAACTGTCACTTTAAACGGGCGCCTGATCTTTTCAGGACTCTGAAAAAGGTTTTTGCGTTGGAGTATACTGAATGGCAAACCAAACTCTTCTCAATCTATCACAAGGCACGCACCTCCTCTGTCAGAATTAAGAGGCAGCGCTATTCGGAGCGATAACGATACTCCTCTGACACACTGAGATAATGTCCAAAGGAACCATGTTCAGGGCATAAGGAGAATACCAGACAAATGAGAAAGGCGAGTCCAAAGGTACGTAGGAAATGATGAAAATTGACTGCATATTTCATCAAACTGCTGCTGATTTAATGTTGGTTAATTAATCATTCCAGCTCCTCTTACAGGAGGCATAAAAGTGGCCAGAGCATGATGCAAGCCAGGAGCGGAGAGGTATCAGTCATTAAAGAAGTGTACATAAAAGGAACACAGTAAAAGCACTCCTTTGTGGTAGTGCTAGTTATACTCATGTGACATGAAAGCAAAAATCTTTCGATCCAGGCTAAGATTTGTAATTCTAACCACAACCTTTTATAGATCATTAGTGTACAGGAAGTCACAGCGAAATCAAAAAGGCTCATTTGTGCCGTGGGAAATGGGCTTTTTTACCTATGATCACATCTGTAAGTGTCTGACAACTAGAGTTTGCACCACTGACAGTTTAAAACAGAAGTCTAGGAATGGACCTTTGTAAGACATTTGTAACACAAACAGCAAATCTAACAAGAAAAAGTAACGGTGACACCCCAACTTTACAGGCTGAAAAATACAATCGTCACTTCCAACAGTTCAATTACTTTTGCAACAAACACTGAGAACGCTTTTTCGCAATGAACACTGAAAACCCTTATAAACCAAAGAAATTCAGATCATGCACAGCTCAGGAAAAATGCACTGCTTCTCCACCCAAGTAGGAAAATTTCCCCGACTCCCCCTACTCAAAAAAGGCCCTGTTGGACCACAATCTAAACTCAGTCCTTCTCCATCCTCCGGTCACCCTGTGAACTTCAATATCATTGGTTAAATGGCTAGGATTTGCCACCAAAACATAGAATAAAACCAGATTTTTGCACGTCAGGATCTTGGTTCTGACCCTGCTCCCATCAAATCCAACAGCAGAGAATTTCCACGGACCTGGATGCGACTCTGATTGGGACATGGACCTCACTGCCTGTTTTAATGGGCTGCTTTGAGAAAACCTGGTGGGTTTGCTTCACTCCAGGTACACTTTGCTCTGCAGAAAGTAAGCAGTGCATGCCAGTGAAGGGAGCACAAGGTATCACTCCTGTCTTAATAAGCTCTTGTGGCTCTAGGACATGTGTTAGGCTCCCTACCATACCACTGCAACCTCAGTTAAGTCCACAGACTTTATTTCCCTGTTAGTTTGTACCACGATCTTGACCCTCTGGTTCCCAAACATTAGCATTATGGGTGAGTTTGGAGAGAAATGAAAAAAAAAAAAAAAAAGTAAAATTTNAAAAAAAAAAGAAAAAAAAAACAAACAAAAAATCCCCACAGAAATAAGCTTACCTATGAAATACGCCAGCAGGATCACCAGCGTGACTGAGATGACAATGGCACTCAGAGCAGCGCATTTCCAGTTACAGTACTTATAGGGTTTCTTCAGGTTAAAGGCAGGCCTAGAGAAGGTACTTCTGGGAAGGGGCCTAGGGGGAGGTGAGTACACAGTGCTGGACGTCAAGGGATATCCCGGCGACGTTGTACAAAAGAGGGGAGAAGTGCCTCCAGGTTTGAACAGGAAGTGCCTGAGGGAAGAAAGACCAACAGCAAGTGATTCCTCACACAAATCGAAGCCGAGGGAGACGTGGGGTGGGAGGATGGCGACTGCTGCCAGGACGAGGAAAGCAGCTCCACACAATGCTGGCTACGGACATGGATGGCATGCACGAAAGAGAAGAATAAAAATCAAAGGCAAGTCACACAGAGTAAAGGAAAACAAAACAGAACAAAAAAAATCACAGGTCCAACAATGCCACAGAGAACTCTTCAAGGGCAGGAGTCCCCTCTGTGGAAGAGCTGGCGTTAGAGTGAGATGAATACCCCAAGCACAGCTACGACAGACTGGTGGCACGGGCAGCACCGGCGGCCTGCCCACGCTCCCACAGAAATGCCCTATGGAGACTGAAGAGGAGCGTGGGTCGGATTAAAGAGGGGAGGGTGTTTACCAATTCATTGATCGCTGCATGAGAGCTTTTTTTGTACGGCATCGGTGAATGGAGATGGGGAAAGAGAGCTTAAGCCATTCCATAGCACCCAAATTGTCACAGAGGGGAATATTCACACTGTCCCTGCCTGGCAAATTTAAGCATTGGACAATGGCATGGCTAAAAGCATCGAAGCCCAGAATTCAAGTCCTGTGTATTGCTAGTGGCGAGAGGCACCTGCTTCCAGAAAGCAGTCCAGAGCACGTCAGTTTGATGCCTACCTTTAAAAAGTGTGGATTACTGTCAAAGGCAACAGCGGTTCCTGTCCAGTGACACATTGGGAGGCACCATATTTTGCCCGTTACTACAAACGCAGCCTGAGAGCCAGCCTATGAGGACCTTGTGTGAGACTCATGAAAGTCAGTGCACAAAAACCCCACTGCAGTCCATGAGTTCCTGAAATGAAATGTCCCAATGGGAGTTCTCCCATGGGAATCCTAAATGAAAAAGCTGGTTTCGGTAGGAGGAGATGAAGTACAGGGTATTCAGGTTTCGGGAGTGAACCATGGGAAACGGGTCTGACTCGTCTATCACCATGCTGATGTAAAACAAAAATGCAGCCTGTGAGGACCGAGAAACAGCCCCAGTGCAGTTTGCACCTTCTGCCATGGTTTACGGGGCCCGATTTGCAGCCGGCGTAAATGCAATCAGCATGGATCCATGGGAGTCAGTCAAGCCAGTGGATTACACCAGATGAAGACGTGACTCTCCTTTCCCCTTGCAGTCACTTGTGCAGTCACAGGGGGAAATGTCACATGCACAAATATCACCATGCAGAAAAGCCACCGATTCGTGCAGTATAAAGTAACACATAATTCTCCAAAATTGGTGTTTGTAGTATTACAGCCATGGTTTTACTGGTACTTTAAGCATGACTGCTGAGCATTAGAGAAAGATTCATTATTTCTACTAATGCTCTATGTCAAAACATTCATTTTTACAAAGAGTCAGCTACAATCCTGTGTTTTGGAAAGTATTTATTTAGACACAGATGTATCTGTTCTGAGCAAAGAGGTACCTGCAGTGGTACAGTACACCAATTAGATCTTCTGCTAACGATGGCTACCAAATTAGAAATCGCCAACACAAGGTCAACAATTTTGGCACTGTCAAGTTAAAAGCTGCTTATAACTTAAAAGTTAAGTGATCAAAAGTTAGGTAAAGATGCCATAATGGGTGGTTAAGTCAAAATCAAAGGCTTGGCTTACATACACCACTAGCAGAGGGTTGTAAGATAAGGCATGTGGAAAATATCAGTTTAACAGTGAAGTAACAGGCTGTCAGCACAATAATGGTTAATTTTTTTAAATGAAAATTAAATTAATCTTAGTTTATATGGATTTCAAAATTGCTGTAGGTACTTCTTACTAAAGAAGGGACTTTCAAAACAACAAGGGAAAAAAAGCAAATGGCATGCCATGGCTCACTAGCATATTAACGAGCCTGTCATTAATATGTACAGGACGCAGTGCTCCAAGCCCCAGAACCTCATTTTTTTTAAAGCTATCTTGGAAGAGGCCAGCAATGGTGTTGCCCTTAAACATCATTGATACGACCAAATGCTTTCATGCAAGGATCATAATGACTGTACAGTAAACAGGAAGACCACGTAAGTGTCACATACCCATCATTGTAAGCACCGTCATGTCGGGAGGAGGTGAGAATGTCCATCTCAATGAGGTTGTCCTGCAATGTCTCTAGGAATGTCTGCTTTGCTATGTTTCTACATACATATGGAAACATGAATGAAGCCAGTGAGTCATGCATATATGAAGTGTGATCTCATAAACCACAATGGTTATAGTGCAGTTGTGCATGGAATTAGAATGATGGACCATATATTTATATGTATAAGATGCTACACATATACATATATAGCTCTTAAGAATGTTCACTTCTCTATATATACACTATATATATGCATATACACACATATAAGCACACACGCCCATGTGCATGTATAAAGAAAAGTTGATGTCTTTGTTCATTTCACATTATTTATTGCCAGTGACACATGAAACCTTCCGAACTGCTGGATTCAAAAGACTAGATTTCAATCCAGCACAGCTGTAACCTTGGAATACTCCTGATTGTTACTCTGAAAAGGCAGAGCGCAGTATCTATGTCCCACTATGGCCAACACCTTGGTAGCACAGTTCCATCTAATGTCCTCATGGCTTTCCAGCAAAAATCTGTCACTCCTGTGCCTATGTTTCAGCTTTGCACTTGAGAACTTTTTAATTACTGATTTGATTAATTTGTTTTCCTTTGTGGAAAATAACTTGCTATTTAGAAGTTTCAAAATGCAAGTTTTGCTCAATATGAGTATTGCAAATAAAAGTCTCTCAGTGATAAACAGATAAAAGCTGGAAAAAGGTTATGCTGTAACCCAAATTCCAATACCAGAGTATTGACTGTAATCTGGATAACATGGGCAATAGATGAGATACTTAGGGCCTGCACATGAAAAACCTTGCTTTTGGCTTTGCCCATAATAGTGGTATTTTGCAATATCTGGCCTCCCCGGCATGTACTTTGATGAGTCACATTTTGACCTATACGTGCTAAACTGTTTTGTACTTTTTGAGGAGAATAGCAGGAACATAAAGAATTAAGTCGGGGGCACAGCTGGACACAGATTGTGTCTTTCTCACCTTCGGGTTTGTTTCTCAAGACCTGGCAAAAGAACGTTCTTCCCATCTTTTTTAAAACAAAAAAAACAGTCTTGATTTTGCCCATGTCCGTTTTCAGCACCAAAACTGAGTGTAAGCCTGAATGTGACTAAATTCCCTGGCCAAACCCAGCAAAAGGAACATAACAGCATTGAGACGCTTTATCACTTATGCAGGATTAAGCAATTACAGGATATAAGTGACATGATGTGAACTCAAACGAGAACTCCTCTGTCAAAGAAACTGTATTCAGGTAGCGTGCTGCACCAAGAGAAACCAGCCCTGTCACATCATACAAACCTTGATAATGTCCCTTCTAAAATGTCCTCAACCTTAATTTTCATTTCTACTTCCTCCTCTTCCTGCTGCTAATGCCAGCCCTTGTTTAGCTCAACTCACTGCTTTTGGAGGCCTCTGGGCTGCTTTGACAGAACAGATCTACTCCTGAATGAAAGTCAAGTGACTCCTATTCATAGCTTTGGCATAAAGTGGATCGACATGCATGAGCTGTGTGCCATGGCACTTGAGACATCAGTTCATCCCCAAGTGTTTGCAGCTTCCTCGCATTCCCTGGGGATGCAGGAAAGGTTGGATGTCGAATTCAATGCAAAAAGCAGCAACATATATCCATGCACTGAGCATTTAATGGGTAAGAGGCAAGGCATCTAGCAACACACCAATCAATAAAAGTTCATCAGTAGTTAAAATCCATGTCAAATTGGTTCCATGAATTTCAGTTGTGGATTGTCAATAAAACAGAAGAGGGGAGGGTTATATTATCTTATAATGTATGTATTTGCAACAGAGAGGTCGCTGGGTCACCGAGGTGACTAATGCAGGACTGTCCTCCTCACTGAAGGCTGGACAGAGTCTGCTCCTTTGGAGATGACCTGTGAATTGCTGCCTAGTTACAAACCACTCTCCCTTCTCGTTATGAGCTGTGGTGGCAGAATCTGACCTTACATGATTACCGCATGAAATTTCTTGGGAATGGAAGTCTCCTGAAAGCTGTTGGTTTGTCAACTAAATGTCCATCTAGTCGGCACTTATTTGCTCCTGCAAGGTCAAACGTAAAGGAACAGGCCACAGAAGAAGGAATAGTGAGGAATAAATACGGGGGGAACTGACTTACCTGTCAGGAGTGACTGCTGAGCAAAGATCTTCTCATCACAACCTTGATAATATATTGCTTTTAAAGCAACAAAAAAGGGAGCAGACAGGAAAAGAAAGAGGAAGAAGGAAAAACAGAGAGAAGGGAGTAAAGGGAAACTAATGAAAAGAAGGGAGAGAAGAGGAGGGGCTCTTCCTCTTGCAACATATAAAGTTCTCAGATATAGGGTATGCTTATTTTGTCAGTGGTATACTTGTGCTACACATCTCTGCTTGCCTTTGCATTACAGTATAGAAACTTCCAGGCAGTGACAAACCATCCTAAATTCCCAGGTCTGAATATTGCCTGGAGTCCACGGCAGTCAAAATCAAGCCTCCTCAAACTCTGAGGTGCTTAAAATCGAGAACTGTAGGCACGTTTCGCAGCCTGTGACAATCCCCGTTTAGAAGACGTAGCTTTTTCTTCATGTTTTCTCACTCTGTTGACTAATATAGGATTTTTAAAAAACGGATATTCAACAGAAATACAATTCCGTTTTTGACACAAGATTACTATAATCTCCCATTGCTATACTTCAAAGGCCTTAATTCTTGGATTAATGTCTCTTGGTCAGGATTTATTTTTTTTACATATTGGACATTTTATTCTGTAGGTTTATTCTTTTTTTGGTTCTAAAAATCTTTGCAGTGTGGAAGGTCAGCTTCATGGAAGAGGTGGAATTGGGCATCCAAGTCTGTTAAACAGCTCTGAAGCCTATTTTTTTATGTCTACAGAATTCCCACTGAAGGAAATGGAAGACCTTTGCATGTCAGAAGAGCAGTCTGTTAGAGTAGAGGTTTGTCACAGATTTACTGATCACCTATGCAGCACAGCCTCTTCGCATTATGACACCATTATAACACATTTTATTTTCTTAATGTTGTTTAGTGAAGGAACAAAAGCCTGTCAGTCATGTGCTGTACATGTATGCATTTGCTATTTAGCATAAAATTACACATTCTTTTCCAATATGTTGATTGTCTGAAGGCACACGGGGCAAAATTACACCATTCCAATCAGTGTGTCAAAAGCCACAACATCAGTCTCGAAATGACCTGTTTTCTACCTAATTAATAAAACGGTTAAATAGAGGATCATTTACAAATGTGACTGATTTGTAATGCAAGTGAAATCAAATGATGCAGCAAGAACTCTTCATACAGGTAGACCTCCAACATCCAGTCTGGTTAACAGCAATAATATGGCCAACCCAACTTTCAGGAAAAAAGAGTCTGCTTCAGATCTTGAAAAATTTTCACCCACAATGATTTTGTGGAGAAGAAATGAGGACAGTCTTTAAGGATGTACTCATTTACAATTTAACAGGAGCAGTCCAGGACTAGTCAGATAATTGTTCTGTCTATGAACTCCTGCATTTATTAAGATGTGGTAGGGTTCTCTCTCCATCTCCCTCTCTGTTTGCCAACAGAATTGGACAAATGGGGGAAGGATGCTTTCAGCAAACATCTTTTATTTCTGACGTTCCTCCACTGATCCAGCAGCAAGGACATTCCTTCTCAATTGTAAAATGGTGGGTTCTGAGAAACTCCAGTCAGATGTAAGGACATCTTGGCACTATTAAAACAGTATATTATCTCTTCTCCAAAGAATTCACAACCTGGTTTAGAAAAAGGCATAGGACTTCCTCCAGAACTATAGAGGATTATTCAGAAAAGGGCTGCAGGAGGATTATTCAGAAAAGGGCTGCAGGAGTGGGGTCTAAGTTTTTTTTTAATGTTGTTTTTTGTTGTTTTGTTTGTTTGCTTTTTTTCCAAAAGAAATAACACATAAAAGTCACTGCTTGGGTATATATGCTCAAGAATTAGTAACACAATGTAATTACTGAAACTGTTGCCAAATCACACTTGCAGTACTTGCTTATAATTTTCTTTTAATCTTTTGGATCCAGCTTCTTAGTTGGGTCTTTTTAATCAAGCAGTCGCAGAGAAATTAATTATCCTTTAATGCCATAAAATGTTAGATTGAGGTCTGGTTTGGAAGTTTCAGAGGGCCAGCAGACATAGCTCATTCTCAAAAAGATCGACAGGCATGTTCATTTTTAAAAACCATTTTCTTAGCAGAAGCTGTCAAAACTGGGTACATTTTGTCCCAGGGTACAGACACAGCTACTGCGGATCTCACTGAGATTCCCACAGGCAGTGACGTAACAAATTTGGCCCCTGGCTCAGTTTTCAGTTAGCATGTCTTTTTTGCTGTCTAAAATCTTTCTTGTTGGTTTGAGAAGGTAAGTGAAACGAGAGAAAAAAGGCAGCTAAGTAAGTGCACCATGTTAGGCCTTGAAGACTTCTCTCCAGACTGAAAAAGACACCATGTATGGGGGCTAATGAATCCAGCATCTCCAGTGGTTTCTCAGTAGCAAAGGAAATGGTGAAGCAAAACCTCTGGGGAATGCAAAAACTGAGTTTCAGGCAGGACAGGGAGAAGTAGATGCACTCACCATCAGATGGGAGGACTGAGGCTAAGGGAGTACGACAACTCCCTTTTCCAGAACCTACATAGAAACTAAACACATTTATGAACTAGAACAACTCTGTGCACCCTTGTCACACCCTTCCTGTGTTGCATAGGTGGAAAAGAATTTAAGAGGTAAATGGAAACATCATTAACTGACTGATGCCCTGCTATCCGCTGTTTCTTGCTTGCTGGAGCAATGTTGTAGGATAGTAAAACGCAGCAGCCGACCTCTCCTCATTAGGTAAAACATGATCAACCTTTCCTGAACGATGTACTACAAAAGTATCTGCTTGCTGAGGCACAGCTAGAAGGCTAAATCTTTTCAATAGATTGACTGATTTCAGTTTGTTAAATAGGATATTGATTTATCCTGCCACATAGGAAGAAAAGACATTAAAGGAAAATAAAAGAAAGAAAACCAAGAACATTTTAATCTATGATCCTGATTCCAATTTTAGATGAGGAAAATAACCTTAGGAGCAGCTGTTAAAGACAATATTTTTAGTTTATGAAAGAAGAGCAATTTCCTCTTCTCTCAGTCCAAATAAAAAGACAGAAGGAATAATAAATACAACTCAAAATAGGTAAGCCAAGCACCATTTCACAAACTGAACAGCTAGCTCTACAGTTGAATGTATTTTCCATAACATCCTTAGCACACACAGTCAGAATATCGTCAAGTACTAAAGAAAATGACCTACCTAGTCTCCAGTGGGATGTTACTGTTAAGTAACCAGTTGTCCTGAGCATGGGCTGGCTCTTGAGTGCTGGCTGGTTGGTCTCCAGAAAGAGAGTGGTCTGTAGGAGCCGGGCTGGGGTTGCTGCGTGGTGTGAAGTTCCCTCTGTTTAGGGAATTGATGGAGGCCGCGTGATGTTGATTTGGGGTGTGAGCATGTGATATTGGAGGTGGTGGAGTTCTAAGTCTTGAATGATTTTGAAGATTTGGAGGATGATCTAAAACATAAGTAAAATATTTTTAAGGTTCATTATTTCAGTTGTTTCATACTGCACTCATTTACGTGCAGGCACTTCTAAAAAGTATGAAGGCTGGGATGCCACATATCCTAAATAAAACTCAAAAGGGTAACATAGCCGTGTTCCATATGCTCTAATGACATGTGCATTGAACCCCCAGCTGGCTAGAAAAGTAGTTCATTTTCATGCACAAAAGTTATGAAAGCTTAAAGCACTGCAAAAAGGCTGTCCTGACAGCCAAGTTAACTCCAATGAACAACTGCAGGTTGCAAGCTGCAATCTATCTGTGACACTGGTTTGTGATAAAACATGAAAAATACAACCAGCCTGGACAGATAACACTTCAGAGCAATTTTATGATGGATATACAGCTCCCTGTGAAGTTTGTTCTGCCTGTTTTGCCAGAGAACTTTCAATAGTTAAGTCAAGAAGACTGAGAATACATTTAATCATAGACTGAGTTTAGGGAAAGCCATAAAACTGTGTCAGGGTTATACAATTTAACAAAATCCAATAGTTTGTATTGTTAGAGATGTACTCAACCTGAGTAAAAAATGCATGTGACATAAAAACTGAGGTGTCAGGAAAATGAAACAACATATGGTGAAGAAAGCTGTAAAGATCAGTGATACGGCTACTTTGAGTAAAACTCAAAGTGTTTGTTAGCCAAGAGCCTGAGGGAGGTAGATTGAGGAAGGCAAACATTTAGGAAAGACCAACCTAATGCTGATTATATTGGTATTTTTAGGTGTTTTAATTAACTACCAAGGATTTTTTTCACATGTTTTCTGGAAATGAAGAAAAGCTAGAATATTTGATGGAACTGGAGGGAGACTGATGGTTCAGCATACTGGATACGGGATACAGGAAACTCATTCCTCTCTGATTTTAGTAGATTTATGCATGTAAATCATTAATACACAACACTTATCTGATGCCTTATCTGGAAAAAAAAAAAAAAAAAGTATATTGTATCAGTCTAATACTTACCAGACAGACTTCTGTATCATGAAAAACTAACACTCATTTATTCTCTAATTAGAGAGCTCAGAACTGAATGAACTGTACAGAGTCCTAAATTACAATGAGTGGTATTAAAATTACCATGACATTTCATGACAATTTTGAAATCTGGATTAGGACTTGGATCCAAGAGAGGAACAGGGAAGGCATTTACATTATCTCTGTAGCCTCCTGGATTTAGATACATAAGATAAAATATAAAGATGTGTGACATACACCCCATCCCTTCCCTCCTCACCTTGTATTGACTCACACTACCTTACCATCAACTACGGCTCATTACACCAAAACCTTAGGGTGGCTGAGGTTATCTAGCAAAAAAATTGGTGGTGTTAATTACAAAGATGTCGTTATTATGTTTGAATGTGCATCTACCTCTGGCTTTCTTAGGTTAGACATGGGACCAGTGGTACATATTCCATGGGGAGAACTGACTGCTTTTAGGGTCCCAATCCATTTTACCTTATACTCTTGAGAATGGTCAGAGGAACACCTTGAAAGTGCTGTTCTCTCTATTGTATATCAGTACAATAGAGAACAACAAGCTCAAAAAAAGAGGTCCATACTGGTCATCTGCATTTGGACAGATAGATTCTTCCCAGGAATCTAAGGGAGTATTCAGAAGTCTGACTTAGGAAAACTCATCCAAAATTAGTAATGCCATACTGGACTCTGATTTAACACTAGTTAGCCCTCAAAAATTCGGTACATCAGCCAGCAAACTAAAGGGAAGGACAGAGCAATGACCATGGACTGTATGGACAAGGAGTATCAGAACCAAACCAGGTCTGACCTCAGCTCTGTAGCACCATGTGAATCGAGGCATCCAGCCATCCTTGGACTGGATATTACTGGGGACTGTCGCTTAACTGAAGCCCTGACCATGGAGGTGATGAAAACAACAATGGAAGAATCCCACTGCTGGCTGAATTGCATTAGTGACTCAACAGACAGAAGCCATGACTGCTTGGCTAAGCCCCTTTCGCTGAGAGGCAGAAGGAAGATGGGAAGATAGGCACAGAACGCATCAAAAACTGCAGTCTCGGTAACATGGCTGCTTGTAGACAAAGGAAGATAGGAACAGTTTATTAATTCCAGGCTAAGGGAGTTGAATGTAAATAGAGGATTTCCAGTTTCTAGGGCTGACAATCTATCACCGTTCACAAGAACCTAATTCATCCCAAAGAAAATGACTCGTCTAATCAGAAGCAACATGCCAAAGGTTTCCATGACATGGACATTTCCAGCTGATGCCTGAGATGAATACTCTATGCAAAGAGGAAAGGGGAGAAAATGGGTGAATCCTGGAATATGCAACAAGGTGTTTTGTGAAGTTCTCCTGCTATCGGTTGACTTTCCCTACTGGAGACGCCATTTTCAGACTGTGAGTCAGAGCTTGTTTCCAAAGATCTGTTATGTAAATTCCAATTTACACCCTATTATTGCAGACACATTGCAGATGCTATTATGGATAATGCTTTCAAATCAAGTAAAAATGTGTCATTTTCATTCTCTATTTGCATACCCTCTGTGATTTCTTTGCAAAGTAAAAACAGCACATCTATCTTACTCTGGTCTATGTGATTTTTCACAGGATTTTATAGCTTGTATTTCTTTTTCTGACATTTAGGTAGTTTTTCCTCCCAGAATATTTTTAATTTTCTTCATATGCAAATTCTGAACACTTATGTCATGTCTGAGCATTACTGAATTTAATATACCTTGACTAGGATTAGCAACTATTTCCCTTGCCTTACTATCTTTTTTTTTCTTCTTCTTCTCAAGTTAAGGAACATTAGAAAAAAGGTGTAGATGAAAGCACAAGCTATGAAATATTCCTACTGAAAATTACTGCAGCTGTGCAGGACTTCCTTGATGCGACAAAACTACTGAGGCTCTTACCCTCTGCAGCCACCAAGGATCCTATGGGATTTGCAAAGGATAACGGAAGTCCACAAAGCAAATTCTTTCTTCATTTCCTAAAATTGCAACTGTCCTGCTCTTTTTAACGTGTTCCACCATATTTGAGTGATATAAAGTGTGTGGTTGTATTTCCCCACAGGAAGGAGAACCTTAATGCTGGCTGCAGTGGCTCTCCACATCATGTATGTGTATGTATCTTACACAGTGGGAAGGTGCTCTGATTATCCTGCTATACGTTATATACAAATGCTGCATATTTTAAGCAGCACTGAGTTTTTGCAGATCCTACCACATAGGTGGGAAACAGGGGAAGTCAGATACAGCTTTCTACAGCTAACAGCAAACCTTTTTTGGGACAACAGTACCACAGGAGTTCAGAAGACTTTAGAGAGGAGCAGGACATCGTGGCCTCTGCACAAATTGTACTAGGTTCTCCAAAACCTTTCTTAAGCAACTATAAGATGGCTAACTGTGACTACTTTTAAGTTATCTTGGCTTACTCAAAAAGAGACATTTTTCAACATTTTCCTTCTTGCGGTTTTCCTCTTTGGTTTCCAAAAAGACATCGAGTTTGTCATTGGAATAAAAAAACCTGACATAGCTATTCAGAAGGACCAGCTAAGCTAACAAAATACTGAGGAGTAAAACAAACCCCCTGCAAAACACCTTCGCTCTGCCTCTCTAAATTTCTAATAGCCTCCAGAGTCAAGCAACACCGTTTGCGGGATAATTTGTGCCTTGAAGGGACAGCAAAAGAGATCTGTCAATAGCAAAGGAGCCCTTCCAGTCTTAGGTGCCAGGTGCCAGTGAAAGAGAGTCCCAAGGATAAGGTTCAGCATTTCTAGAAGATAGGCTGGCACCATGGAAGTCTAAATAGCTCAGAACCTAATGAACAGCCCTGTAAGTGTCATTTTCTGTAATGGGTCTCCAAAGTGTGTCAAACATGAAATATGTCAGTATTCAAATGTAATGAAACATTGGAAATCTGATTGCAAAAAACATCAACAGAAATCAAGTTGCCTTTGTATTGCTTTTTTGTTTGTTTGTTTGTTTAACATTAAAATGTCATTGACTAACACTGGCTTGGTAACCACAGACAAAGCAGAGCTGAAAGATAACTCAGTTAATGAAGCTTGTACTTGGCACATATTAGAGACCCTTGACAGAATCCTGTGAATGAAGAATCGAATAAATGTGAACCATAAAAAGATTACCAATGAGGAGCTAATATGACAAAATTTGAATAAAAGGTCTGAACCCCATGTTCCTTTTCTTTCCCTTAATCTTTGATGAGTAGTACTGTTTTGAAATTAGTCTATGTAACAATTACACTTTCTGATTCATTAGGTTTTGGGATTGTATTCAGGGCAAATGTGCTAACCTCAGAGTGAAAAATACATTCTCATATTTTTTTCCCAGCTTCTCCTGTTCCTCCACACATTTGTCATTTGTATGTCTGCTCCTATTCAGACAGCCTGATGCTGGACTGGTGTCTGGGTTAGGTACAGGGAATATTTCTCTTTACTCACTGTATATAGTGCCAGGTGGAATGAATCACTCGTTGCTCCCTTGAACTTAAACTCCACAGTAGCTGTGATGACTAGCTTGGTAGTGTGACTTTGGGCAATTGTGCTTATACCCCCACACAAAGAAACCCGCCCCCATTGCAGGGGAAACAAGCTTTTTTAAGATAATGAACTCTGCATTCAACTGACAGAGCTGCTAAGAGCCTTGCTTCGCCTCCAGGACCATATTTCCATCTGCTGCAGATGTGCACTCACAGCACTGGGTGTGGAAGACGGGGTGCCTTCACTCATTAACCAGATGAGCCACCTAAGGTCAGGTGAACTATGAAAGACCAAACTGGGTCTTCCCCAGTGCCCCTTGTAAGGGGCACAGAGAATTTGCTGTTAAAACTGAGACAGCCTGCCAGAAACAGGCTCCCTATCAGACACATGGCAAGCCAGCGATGACATCTGCAAAATAGAAAAGCAAGCAGAATATTTAACCCCCCAGATTGGCAGGTGATGGAACAATATGAGGAGAAAAAAACAGAATGGGAGATGCTGTCTACTCAGAGCGTACCTTGGTGGCTTCTGGTGACAGCCAGGATCAACTGCAGACCAAGCTTTTCTCCCGTTTGCATAGAATCCAGCTGAATGTGCAACATCTGGACTGAGCTGAAGCAATGTG
>VZTL01056041.1:15164-31691 GCA_013400535.1 Scopus umbretta | reverse complement strand
CAGCCCGCAGCTCGGAGGGCCCTGCCGCACCCCACAGTGCTCCCCTCCGCGGCCCCTGCCAGCACTCCGTTGCCCCCGTGGCCCCCTCAGCCGGCCCTCGCTGTGCGCACAGCACCCCAAGGGCCCCGTGAGTGCCCCGGGGCCCTCCCGGCCCCTCTCCCGGCCCTGGCAGCGGGGTCCGAGCCAGCGGGGCTGCCCGGGCCTGCAGGCTGGAGCACGGCTGCTCGGGCGGGTGTGGTGGTTCAGGTTTTGTCGGGCATCCCTTGCGTTCTCAGCATCGCAATAATAACAGTTTATGTTTGTGAATGCAGTGTAGTCTTTTCTTTGGAGACAGAGTCAAGCCACAGTGTGAGACTGGGGAAAGTCTCAGGCTTCAAAGTGCCCGTAAAGGAAGGAGGAGCGCCCCTGCACCACTGAGACACGCACCCCTCCCGGGTAGGGGATGAACTCCTTTGGTGCCGGAATGGCTCTTTCTCTCGAAAATCTTTCTGCAGTTTCGTCGGAGGCCGAGGAATTAAAACAAGAAAAAGGTGCCCATTCTTTAGGTGAGACATTTCCCCGGTCTCGCCATTTTGCCTGAAGTACTGATGCTTTTGTCTGTCTGCATCCCTGCCAGGTTTAACACGATGCACATGGCTAATCCCACACTGCTCCATATACCACCCTGGGGTCTTTAATAATCTCGCCAGCTAATATCATCAGTCAGGGACTTTTTGCTGCAGGTAAAGTCTGACCACTGCTGTATTAGGAAGTGCTGTCACTCACATATGGTGCACGTTAGATTACAGTGCGGGAACAAAATACAACTACTCTTGCCTTTTAAGTCTAAAAGCAGGGCAAGCGAAAGAGGGAAATGACAGTATTCTAAATACGCTGTGTGCAATGTACTGCTTTTCTCGTTAATTCTGCAGCTTTCTTCCTCCTGCTGTCGTCATCTCTGTACTTAGAGATTCACATCTTTCCATTTTTTCTTTTCACCCAGAAACAAGGCCCATACCTGGATAAAAAAAGAAATTCAGATCGAAACAAGCAGAGAAAAACTACCAAAGAGTCTGAGCTGTTAATCAGTGCCATAGTCTTTCAAAGCAAGAGATAATAATTCATGCTGGGAATACTCAAAACTAAACTGGAGGAATCCTGGGGATGAGATAACGAGGCACAATCCTTTAGAAGCCCCCAGGGAATAGATAAAAATATCTAATTGGATTTTTTTTTATCTCAGACATCTAAATTATCCAACCGCCTTGTGCAAGCACATTCAGCAGATTGCTAACTGATCAGCCATGAAATCCTGCTGCACTATGCATTGTGCTCCAAAACTGAACAACCCACTGAAATTAATGAGACAGTTCTCATCTCTCATGAGGTCAAACCAATTACATAGGCATAGCCAGCGGGTACTATCTGTAGTAAAAAAAAAACAACAAAACAAAACAGTACCTATCAAGTTTGAGTTACACAATCAAGTGCTCATCTAGGCTCCTGACAAGGCCCCGATATCATTAGCTATTATTAACTGTCCTGTGCAAAGGCATCAACTCTCTCAGGAACCAAGAGGGTGCTGAAGTGATTACAAAAGCACTTCACTTGTATGGTAGGCAAATCTTGAGGTGGCCTTCAAGAGTCATTCCTTTTGCAGGCTCGAGGCTCAAGAACACAACACAGTAAGAGCTCACATTGTGAAGGTTTTATTTGCAACTAAAAGGTCAAACTCTGAAGAAAGTAATGGGCTCAGAGCAGCGCCAGGAGAGCTTTCCAATTGGGTCCAGCTCACTTTACATCCTTGCCAAGGGAAGAAGAAGTTAATGCCCTGAGATAAGACCCTCGTCACAATATTGTTTAATTACATAAGGCTTCTAGTGAGCCTGAGATAAGAACAGGAATTTGATTGCAGTCCAGCTGGGTGCGGCTGCTGACATCATGTTGTGTGTTAGAATGGGAACTAAAAGCATGGGTTTATTCGAGGTGGTTGTCACATCATTAGAACTGGAATGAGTAAACTGATACTGACAAGTGATTTCAAAGTTAACACTCTCTTTCATGTGAGCAGAGAACTAACATTTTCCTGACAACAGGAGCCCTAAAACTATCGTTTCTCTTCAAATTGCATTAGGAACATCAATTGAGCCAAACTGCTACTCTGAAATCAGTATATTTTCAGAATTCTTTTATCAATGAAGAAACTGAAGCAGGGGGTGAACTGACTCACCTAAAGACTACAGAATAAGATCAGCTTCAGCTCTAAAATTAGCAAGCAAATCCCTTCGTTCCTAATTCTGTGTTCATAATTCTTCTTGCAAAAAAAGAGTATTTTCCTCATTCCAGTTCACTTTCTTATAGATAAATCAGATAATGGATGACTCTATCTGGATTCCTAACTAATGCCTCACAGCAACAAAACTGGTGCCTCCTTCCTATAAAAAAAAGGTGGCCCAAAAATACTTTATTTGAATCATTTTTGTGAGTATTTACTCCATAAATTTGTTGTTTCTCCAGATTTCTAGATATTCCTAATTTCTAGATGATGTGCTATTCTTTACTTTTAACTTCACATTAATACAGTTTATATTAATCCTTGGTAATTTTGATTATTTTGTAATCTCAAGATTTCCTCTTTCCCAAAAGAGTACAACCTTACCCATTCAGCATGGGTTTGGATAATATAATATCTTGTAACATTCATGTATGATTTCCTCTTTTGTTTTGTTTGTGATTCTTTACACATGGCTGAGTTTTATGTTAGCCTCTGGCTTGTGCTACGGCTCTTGCACTGGGAATGTATTGTAAGTGCTGTGACTGGGTCATGAGCAGCATTGTTTGCTAAAGGTAAAGCTGGTACACACAGTCAATTTGGTTTCGTTCATCAATTGGGAATGTGCAATGACTGTTAAGGAAGGTGCAGTGCTTATTCACTTCTGCCCCTTCTGATACTGAGGTGTCTTTGCTCCCAGCTGAAGTGTAGCTTTTTGTTTGGGATGTTGTGTGGCAGGGTACGCACCACGAGATTTTACCCTTGTGCATTTATTCACAGGATATGCTGGTAGCACTCGTGTCAGGGTGTATTGGGTGAGCGCATTGCTTTGCAGGGCGTGTTTACTTGATTATGCGTTGTATTGTGCAGGGTGTGTCGCTGACTGCATGAAGCATTAAACACAACTGCCGTTCAGGAAAAGGAAAAAACATTTTAGAGAATGAAGAGAAAATGTTATAAAGCATTTAAAAATATAAATAACAGCATGTGAGGAAATCTTTCTGAAAGAACAGGATGCGCGTGTAAGGTGAGGAATTCAAATACAAGTGCTGTGCTAAGTATAATCAGTAATGAAAGCTAAGCCCTTCCTTTTAGGATTTTAGTAAGCTACATGTTGACAGTACTTTCCAAATACCAGGAACAAAAAAGCAATCTTTAAGTCTTGTTGCAGTGTAGTGTGTGTTTATCGTTATCACATATGTTATGCTGTTCATCTGTTCTTGTAAGACTGGACTTTAAATGGACAGTAGAATAAATTGGTATCTACTCAACTTACTGCGTGAGGTCCTTCTTTATTGAGTATCTGAGCTTTTTCCTTAAGAAGACATAACGACCACCTCTCTTCTTGCTGCTCAATATGCAGAAGAAATAATCTGATTTTTTGATAGACCACAGGGCTGGGTACAGCTGCTGTGTGTACGTTTGAGTAGGGAGAAGGGGGTCTGTGCAGCCATGTGGCCTCTTCCCTGTCCTGTGACAGAGGGCAAGCACATCATTGGGCAATGCTCAGAGGAATCTACCACTCTTAAAGTCCCTAGAAATTTTACCCTGTTTTTAATACAGTTTCTCTTTGCTTGTTTGCTTTACTTTTGGGTGCCAAGAATTTACTATGGGAAAGTCAGAGCGGGTAGAACATTTTTGTACTTGGTCTCTTTTTCCACTATGGAAATGAACTCCACAAAGAAGTTTCAGCTCCTGTCACAGGCTTACCTCATGCTTTCACAGCATCCCTATATTGATTAGTGTTTAGTGTAATTCAGGAGACTACAAACATATGAAAGGTCATGGCCAAAGGGACATGCAAGTTAACAGTTAACTAGAGCAAAGTCCTGCAATAGAGGACT
This sequence comes from Scopus umbretta, assembly GCA_013400535.1. Lineage (NCBI taxonomy): Eukaryota > Metazoa > Chordata > Aves > Pelecaniformes > Scopidae > Scopus > Scopus umbretta. The sequence continues at coordinate 27,596 of VZTL01056041.1, read as the reverse complement.
TTGAACATTAAAACAGGGGGGCAAATCTCAAAGAGATTTGGGATTAGCAGCATAGAAGAGTTGAGAATTAGCACCTGATTCTCAAAGAAGGAATGCTCTGTACTGAGTTAAATGCCTAAATTCCCTATACAATAGAGGGGAAGAGTTAGGAACCCAAGGACTTGAAGTGCCCTTAGCTAGTACCCCAAATGGTGAGATGCCTATGTCAGCCAGTAGGAAAAACCTCAGAGAAGGGAACATCTGGATAGATGTGAAACTCTGTGAAACTCTGATGCAGGACCAAAAAGTGTTTGCTTACAAGTTTAAGTAACACATTTGGCATGGACACCTGAATCAGTCTTCTCAGTGAAAATCTGCCTGGGAGATGAGCCACCCCCTCTACTTTAAATACTCACCAAGTACTGAATAGCACTGCCCTGGAAGCTAGTTCTGGACCTTTGAACAGGGAGTGCTGTGAGAAACTTTAGGGCGTTCAGGGGAAGGGAGGAAAATGTGCTCTGCCCAGATTCTGAAAGCTGAGCCATGGTGTAAGCAGGAGTGCAAAATTTCTTGTGTCGGAATAGGGTGCCTGGTCAGGGCTCTCAGCTGGGAAACAGTGGTGATATTGGGACTGGGATGCTGGTGAAGGGGTCCATGACTTACTAATGTTAAATACCTGTAAGCACATAAGCTCTCCTGAGAGTTCCTTTTTACTCAGTCACAGCATGCCTAGGAAATTGTGTCCTTAAGACCTTACTGGCAAAAACTCCCACCTGATTTCTTGATGGACTTAGGCAAGAAGTACCTGACAGACTTCAGCCCACCCAGAGCAGTGGGGCTGATGGGCACAAAAAGGCGCCAGACCTTTTGGCGCCTAAAGAACCTTCCATTGGAAACTCTAGGCACTTACAGCATCTGACGTAGCTGAGGAGAGGAGGCAGAGCTTTCCTGGGTTGCTTTCACGAGCACAGGCGCCAGCAGTCTGCGTAAGTTGCACTTCAGTGCCTGAGTGCTATTTTGGATTTCTCCCAGAGACCTTGCACCGGCATGCTCTCAGTGAGGAGTCAGTGCGAAAGCTCAGCAGGGGCTGCAGATGCTAAGTGCCTGGCTTGCTGCATCAAGAATGACCTTCTCAGAATGGATGGCTTCTTCCTAGTGATGAGCTGTGGGAGCCAGTTTGGGCATCCAAATGCAAGGTCAGGCTGTGCTCAGGTCTCTGTCTAGCAGGAGGGAATGCTATCATGTGGCCAGCAATACGCGGAAACCAGCATTTTTCAACAAAATGAGTACATGAAGATTCAATAGCACTGGGTCATAACAAAGGCCCTCAAGCAGTAAACAAATTAACCAAACCAAAACCTTGACAAGGAGAAATTTTTCAAAGAAGGTGGTACTGGAATCTTTGTTGGAAAACTTGCCAAATCCTACTGCAGCAATCTGTGGGCAGCCAGTCATGCTACTGCAACTTAGCAGGTTCTCACCCATCATTTGACCCATTGGAACCAGCCGTGTGCGTGAGATGTTGAATAGCTCTTCACTGACTTACTTTTGGCATGCTCGTCTGTGCTGCCTTATCAGCTTTCTCAGTGGTTTCCTCTAGATACTGTGTAGTGTTCAGAGAGCTGAGTAAGGCCAGTGGGACATTTCAGACAAGAGATACATACTCTTTTTCATCTTTTTCATAGTAAGGATATGGATTTTTCATTGCTTCTTCTGTGATTTGAGAGCAGGCTGCCTCTTCTGCAAATGACACTTGTGTTTTCATCATTCTCTCTTGGTTGCTTGGCAGTCTTATGATGGTCAGTGTATTGGGGAGGCTTTCTCAGTGCTAAGGAATCTGTTGCAGAAGTCAGGGTGTGGCTAGAGAAAATCTTTTATGAAGAAGTTTTATTAACCCTCTAACAAATGAAGCCAGAGGTCGTTGTCTCTGGCCTTGTGTTGATTTCACCTGGAGCCTGTGGACACAGCATTTCTCAAGTGTCATTGTTAGGGTATGATTTGTCAGTATCTGGACTCTGATTTGGAGTGGGGTTAGTTTTGGGTGGTCAACTTCAGATGACTTGCAATCCAATCTAGCATCTATCCTTGCTGCTGACTTCAGCGATCTGTCATTTGGCGAAACAGAGACTCCAAACTGGTGATTATCTCGAAGTGGTGGCTCTAGCATATATGAGATGGAGATGGAGAGTGCTGTAAATACACAGAGGACGCAAAGAAGCATGGAAAGATACGAAAGAATGAAGAGAGAAACTGCTTGAGAAGTGAATGCCCAGCAGAAGGGATTTGGGAAGAAAAGAGAGCAGGTATGTAGGCAGTCTTCTGCAGGAACTTAGAGGTGAGGATAAGAAGTTTCAGCCTATGGCAGAAGCTAACAGAAGATGTATCTGTGGAGCTGATTCATCAGAAACAAACCTCAAGTGAAAGGCACCTTTCAAATGACAGTGTGCATCATCAGAAATCACTAAACCAAAGTGACTTGAACAAAGCAACAGATAAACGCTTAGAGAAAACTCCCCCTGCCTTTAGAGGAAGCCAGGCCTAGCAGTCTCCAGACTTCACCCTCGCCAAAGACAACCCTTTTCACCCTGTCTCCTATGAGGCCACTTCACAGTTTCTTGCTCAAGCTTCTCGCAGAAGAAAGAGCAAAATACTGCCCTCCTCATGACGTGATGATAAGCCTGCAGTGGAGTTAGCTGGGGTTTATTTTAATTGGACTTTTTTGCTTTTTTCCTGGCACTTTAAACTTTATGAACGGAAAGGATCAGTCTGACTCAGAGACTGGGCTACTTCCAAACATTAATCTTAGCTGCCATATGTTAATGTAGTTTGGCTCTGCTGCATCCTATGGTGTAAAGTAAGATGTCTGTACCCTTTCATCTCTGGTGTCAGAGGCTACTAAAGGGAATATGTCAGAGACATGGGCAGATTGTGATCGCCTGACATGCAATCTACAAGCATTTGATGAGATTCTGTGAGTAAGAAGGCCTGGAAGACATCCATGTTCTGTTCTCCTGAAATTCATATTTTATCATTCTGCAATATTGGTTGCCAAATGATAATGTCCAGGGCAATTCTTTGGCCTGTGCAGATTCTGAAATCGATATACAGGGTTTGGTTATCACAGTATTGAGCCCAAGGTAATAAACCTTGGTGTATTAGATTGGGTTCAGTGGTACAATATTTAGCCCCTTCCCTTTTGATTGGCTTCGTAGTATGGGTATAACAAACACATACACAAAGATGACTCTCCTGTTCATCATGATTTTTCCAGCACTGAAATATGAGTGTCTCATCATTTGTGTTTCACTTTCTTCCATTCTCTCTCCCAAATGTTTCCATTCTACAGTAACTATTTTCAAATTTTACCCAGTCTTTGAGGGTGTACACTCAAAGTGGTTGGTGTTTCCCTGCCCCTTCCTCATCTTACTCATGCACTCTCTTCCCTGAAATCATCATGGGAACAACGCTGTGCAAAAAAAGAAGTTTCCAATTCTACTTAGTTCAATGGAATTTCCCTGCTGCCTTTTTTCCATACCATAGTTTTTTGCTAGTGACAGTAGTGTGAACAGCGTCAGGAAGATGAAAATTTCATTAAAAGGGCATTTGCAAAGGCTAACATGAGCCTAATGAAACTAATATTCCTAGATTCCCTCTCAGGCCTACGTGCAGGGAAAAGTTTCCTTCAGAGGCAATTCAGAGCAGTAACTTCATTCCATAGAGAACATAGGGTATCCAGAGAGATTAACTCTCTAAACCTAAAACTTAAAAACTTAAAAAGGTTGAAATCCTTTCTCATCTTCAGGGGAGTTACAGCAGACATATACCTAGTCCCGCTGTTGTAAATGCGTTGACCTTTTGTGCTCACATGGAGACAGGCGTCAATTGGGTAACCACTGGTATATTGTGCAGGACAACATCCCTCAGTTCTCTTCCCAGCTCCGCAGCCAATTTTCTAATTAGTTCTGAGCAGGGAGCATTCTGGCCTTAGTTTTCTGCATGGAAATGATGTAAGTCATTATGTTAATTAATATAAGACTTGTCTCCAGGAGGACAGAGATATAACAGACAGCTGATGGACATTTAACTATAGCTAGCAACGGCTGAAAGTTGAGATGTTGGCTTGTGATAACATGGGGTAACAATTAATAAATAGAACCCTTCCAGTGCACGAGAAGATAGACACAAAACTTCCCCACACTGCAGGGAAATTTTATGTGCACATTTTACAGTTTTCTATTTCCCAAATGCAGGCGCTGAAGCAGCCAGGCCGACGTTTGTGAGCATATGACTGATGAATGGTACAGTACGTTCACTTGCTGTCTGGAGGCTTGTCAGAGTGACAAGTTGGAGCCGTAGAAGATAGAGATGACTCATGACGGGAGCTTTATGTAAATGAGGAACCTTTTCTGTTGCGTCCTGTTGTACCACTGAGGCCACGTAAAGTTCACGTGAGTGACATTGCATTCCCATGTCCCCTCTGTCTTTGAGGCAGGGCAGGGAAACGGGGTAAGATAGGTGTGGTTCCCCCAGCAAAGGCAATAGGTCAAAACTGGTAGTGAATCTGAATGTGAAACCTCTGGAACTGAAGATGCCTTCCCAGCAGCAGTGCCTGGAGAAAGTTTGTTGTCGCCTTTTCCTGCCAATTGCAAAAGTGATTGAGCCTCTTGCCACTGACTGTAAATTCTGAGGGGGAGCCAGATAAGGGGGAAGTAGTGAATTTAGGCTAGGCAAAGCGTTCTCTCCCTGGGAATCAATCAGTTTTAGTAAGGTTTATGGGTCATCTGTAACATAGCTAATAAACTCATTTAGCTTATCCAAAGCATGAGAAAAAGTCCTGCTGCTAAGTGGCATAATACCGCATGCCTCCTCCTAATGGCCTTACACAGGCAGCGTAACATAGGCAAGAGCAATGAGAAGCAGGGGAAGCGTGAAAAAGCAGTGCAGCTGAATTGTGTCTATCCAAAGCCACAGATAATATTATTCCAAGTGGAGGGCCAAATTCTCTTACTCACCCACACAAAAATCATGCTGAAGACAATGGAATTAATCTAGTGCAAAACTAATATGAGAGAGAAGAATGCCAACCTCCAAAATGTTGACCTCCTTAGCTGTCTTATTTCTAGGGTGCCATGATTCATGTGTACGTATATTGCTAGCAGATACAGCGTAGTCTGGCTACTGCAGATGACTGCAGAGAGCCAAAAGGTATGAAAAAGTTGACAAACTAGAAAGGCTTTGTCGTGCATTAGATACGTTGTTTTAAATCAGAAGGCAGATTTAATTGACTCCAGTGGGAGTTTTGCTTGAGTAAAGACTTAGGAGCCAAAATGAGAGATGAAAAAAAATCTACCTTGCTAGGCCAGACCTCACAGAAGAGTGACTCCCATTATTTACTCTATGTAATTCTGTTCAGACAGATGAAAGTAACTTCTTTCAGATCATTTCAGAACCCATATCACTTTTTCTCAGTATTCTGCAGATATTATCTGACTGAAACACTCTACAAAAGTTTTTTATCCATTACAGTCATCCTAATTTGATAATGCTAAGTACATTTACTTTATCTACCTTTGTCTCATTTTTTCCTTTTTTAATTGATTCAGACATCCATCTGTGGCAACCAGTCCTACCTATTTTAACCCTACGCTTGTTAGTATTGCAGCTACAGAATTAATGTATGCTTTGACTTCCAGAGAAGTCTACAGTAAACTTGCTAGACAGGTGATGAATTGATTCAACTCTCATTTCTCACTGAGTTTAAAGGTCAGTCTTGTGATGCTAAGAGTTCCTCCATGAGCTAAGTCCTTCCTTTATATATTTTTTCTCTTTTCATCGCCTGTTCTCCACTCTGTCCCACAACGTAATGGCTGATAATTATGCTTTTTTCAATGGTGTATCTCCTGGTCCATTGAAGATAGGACTTTTTTCTCAGCAGAAAGCTGACTCATAAGGTCTGCTGCCTTCTATCCTTAGAAAAAGTGAGTCACTAATGGATTTTTCATTATACATTCAGGTACCATAGACTGAAATTTTGTCCTACCAGTCTAGTTTTGAGGTAGTGTTTGGAAGTCTTTTTGGTTTGGTATTTTAGTTATGTCTCAGTGAGGCTCTGTGAGGTACAATAGATGCTGTACAAGGAGCTGTTTTGTATTATATGCTATGAGTATTCCCATTAACTGCAGTAGTGCCATGGTTTCACTCTTTGTGTGCTATGTGCTTCCCTAGCTAAAAAACCACAAAACTGCCTTTACAGCTGCATCAAGACATGTTCAGCATCTGTTTTCACACAACACAAATAGTTTACAGTTGTTTTTCATAGCTGTATGAAAGCTGGGGAGGCTGGGACAGAACTAAAATAATATGAATCCCATTGGTACTATTACATTAATAGAAATAGTCCTTTTGTTTGGGCAACACTAATTTGGTGTTCTGATCTTTTAGACACTCATTGAAGACTCACCAGTTCTCATGGTGGCCCATGACAGAAAGCTAAATGCTATTATTTCTGTTTTATAAACTAGGGAATTAAGGTTGGGGGAGATTAAGTTGTGACAGGGAGGCAGTGGAAGTATTGTGGATGGAACCCAGGAGTCCTGTACATTTTTTTTTCCAATGCAACAACATTTTGTATCAACGATTTTGCCATATTTACAGTCGCTGCTATTTAACTTCAAGTGATGTCAACGTGAATGAGCATCTGGCAGAATCTGTGTAGAGTTGCAACATATTCTGCAGTTCACAGGAGGGTACCAGCTTTTGCCTGTCCGTGTTGGTTGTGTTCTGTTAAACTAGCTTTGCAGAGTATTTTGAGGGGGAGGTCTGAATCTCTCTGATACTGACAAGAGCTGTTATTTAAAACTGTATGATGAAGATGCAGAAGGGATGCTGTTAGGGTCGTTGCTTTGTTCTTCATTATACAGAAGTGGATGTGCTGCAATGACAAGTTTGTAAATCATAGTTCCGTTCTTACACCACCCAATAACCTTACAATCTCTCTGTTAACTTCCTGAAGACCTTGGGAAGCTATAATTTGTGATAAATATGGGAGTTAAGAAGTTACATGTATATCAAAGCTGAAAATTTGTGGCTCGCTGACCTTTTCATTTTGAGCAAATGCACTCATTTCCTTTATGTTGCTTACTGTTTCCCTCTGAAGCTTGGCATAATAGGAAATCCTCCATGATTGTTGTCCTTAATCAGTGACTCCATTGTGCCAGATTCTGTTCCTTTCAGTAAGCAGTGCAGAGGATCTTGCTGTGCTCCTAATGGGCCATCACTCTCTGTGCTGTCAAGCATCAGTGCCCCAGAAGCTCAGACGTTTCAGTTCAGCTGCCATGGATGAGAAAATACCACAAGCAGTGTGTGCTAAATTCAGTATGCTGTCAGAATAAGGAAACGGCCCCTGATTTTTGGTGTAGAAATAAAACCAAGCACTCACTGGATTTTACAGTGATATTTCCCAGTGTTTGTGATTAGGCTTAGATGAATAACGAAAATGAAGAGTTCGTAAATTTAGACTTTGCTTCATTTCCATATGTGGGGTAATGTCATTTGCTGTCATGTCACTGCTAGTATTTGCATAGTCATCTGACAATTATAAAGAAGGCGTACAAATCTTTAGGACAAATAACTTCTCCAGAAATATATTTTGAAATTCCTACTAATTACAACTAGCATATCATTTTTCATTTTCTGATTTATTTCTCTTTGTCATGCAGTCAAGGGACAGAAGTTCTATGTTGTGACTGTACACCAAAAAACAGTGTAGCATTTATATACATGCCTCTTGCTAAAAATTAGGCAAGTATTTAGAAATAAAAGATATATTGGCAATAGCTTATCACAGTTTGTGAAATAAAAGAAAGGCTAAAGTTGCCAAAAAGATTGTTTGTATTGGCAACCTCTACTTCGTAAGGCATAACATAAACAAAAACATAGTGACAGGCCAGTGCTCAGGAAGAGCTGATGGTTCACCAAGTCTTATCTTTTGCTTCCTGTTGCAGCACGGTGGTGTTGACATCATGTTCCTGCACATGCAGTATGCAAAAAGCTCAGGGTTCATAATGCAGTGTTGGCACAAATAAACAATTTTTGTTTGTTGCTATTGATTTTCCACTGTTTTGCTTTTCTCCAATAAAGCTGATGTCTGCGGGGAGCCAGGTAGTCAGTCAGCCTCTGCAGACATTTCACAGTACATCCAATTTTTTGCTTTCCCATCATATGGCTTTCAAGTGCAGCTTGCAATAAAAAAGATAAAGCAGTGTCCAGAGGACTTTAGTCAGTGTGTAACCCATTCCTTATGCAGAAAGTTTCCAGAGAAGACTGAGGGGGCTTGTATGACAGTATGGTTGACAAAAATGGCATAACAACCCCAGGATATGGCTTCATGCATTTATACTGGAGTCAAATCTCTAAGGAAATTAGGTTAGTGGCGGCGATGATAATAATAAATAATGCATACTCCCCTTGGATCTTGGCTGACTATCAAGACAGACTTCCTGATGATGAGATGCATATGCTTGTCTCCAGTCTCTTCAAGGTATCTGTAAGGCACCATTTTTGCAGTTACAAAGGGCTGCAGATGAGAACATGCACCAGAAGAAGCAATTCAGGAGCATTTGTCCCAGACTTCTGTCTCTGATTTCCATAATCGTTCTCATCTCAACTTCTCAGACATTAGCAAGCCAAATCTCAGAACAGCTCAGTCAAGTGCTGACAGTGGTGGCAGTGGCAACCCAGAAGCCTGGAGGCTTTTAGTTTTGCCTGTCATGCTGTGCCTTGTTTGCATGAGGATGAGACAAGAGGGAGAGAGGTCCCTGTCACATCATGCTAGTAATAGATGGGGTTACTGAATATATCTCCTTTGCTTCCTGTAGGGACTGAGACTTTGCAAGAGCACATTACCAAGGGATTCTTCATGAAGACTGCAGAAAGCGCCTGCCCCAAATGGTGCACAACCATTATCTGGGGAAGTGGCTTTCTACCAATTGCCAAATGTAACTGAAGCAAGGCCGCAGCAACGTTTGTGGCTTTTCTGTTGGCCTTGTTGCTGGCAATACCATGCTGCTTCAGGTAGAAAAGAGGAAGGGCAGCCCTGGGGGGGAGCACCGGTTTGGTTGCAAAAAGGCTGGTCTCACCACAGACCGCTGCTCTCCTCCACAGTCGTTCAGCTTCCGCTGGCTCCGTTTCTCCCCAGTAAAATGGGACCAGCTGTGTTCCCCTTCCTGCCAGGTGTAGTGTGGGCCATTCTGGTTTCTAAGAGAAGAACAAAAAGCATCTCAGTGCACTGGCATGTCTACAGGAATACTGTCTTTGCTGTTGCAGGGGACACCAAGTTTAATTCCAGTAAGTCATTAAACAAGATAAATAGGCTTTGGCAATAGCAGGACAGACCTCCCCTCAACACATGGACCTATATCCCTGGTGTGTGAGAGCAAACAAAATTCAACACATCTCAGTGCATTCAGGTATCACTCAAAAATATTTCTTCTGCTGAAAAGCAAATGGAAGTTGGTATTTGCCCTAATTTGGGATTAGAATATACTTCTGCACACTCCTGTCTAATCACATACTCACCTGAGGTTAGAGTGAATGTTTGTTTTGGCTTATTCTTCACATATTTGATAATGAAGAAACAAATGCTGCTTGGCCCATCCTCTCTGACTCTCGGGCTGATTTTCTGTTGCTGATTTTCATAATTTTATAATTGGTCTAATGACATCGAGCTGTTCAGGTTTAGTCATAGGTGCATTTATCTTTCTACATGACGTTTAAATAACATACAAATGAAAATAACCTTTGTTCAAGGCATTTGGTATTGACTCTTTTTTTTCATAAGCTGCTGTTATTCAGTGTTGTAAAATGGGATGACTTTTCATGCCATTAATGCTAGAGATTGATATCCATTCCTTATGAATTGCTTTTTCCCAGCTACACTAAGAAACAAGCAGGATTTGCCCCTCCGGTCTCTCCTAGAAGGGAAGAAGGTTTCTCGAGTGCATAGAGCACTAGTAGGTCAGCATGCATGAAGTCTGGATCAGTAAATCACTCTCAAATGAAATTTTAGAGGAGATTTGTTACCTAATTCCTGTTGATAGCCCCTGAAAACCTTGACAATCTCACCCTTGGACTGCATTGAACTGTAAAATGGAAACAGTAGATGATATCTTAGAAAGTCACAGTGAAAGTGGCAGCTTCCTAAGCCTATGAGATGCTCAGGGCTGTGCCAGTGAGTGCTGCTTAGGTGGCCTGGGGCAGAGCCCTCTGTTCTGCCTTCAGGAGCATCTGAAAGAGAAAGGAGGAAGGGGTGCTGGTGGCACCTCTAAGGTAGCCCTCTCACACAGTGGGAGATTGCCGGGCAGAGAGAGCAGCTTTAAGGACTCCCCTGGATACGTCTGTGAGCTCATCTATCTACCTACGTATAACGCCCGAGCACTGTAATTGCCACATAAACCATCAGGCATCACTTCTGCCAGAGTATTTTTTTTTCAGCCTTTGAAAACAAAGTTAAATATAACTATCCTCCGCCTACAGACAGAGAAACCGAGGCACAGAGGATCTGAAGGGCTTGTACAAGGTTATGTAGCAAGTCACCAGCAGTAAATCACCAGGTGTCTTGATTTCCTCTCACCCATATGAATCCCTAGAACTCACCATCTCCTATAATAAAGCTTAGATCAGAGTCTTATTTTGAGATTTAATTAATATGCAAACAGCTTTGATCCCCTTTGATTAAAGATTCTGTGTAATTTGCTATCATATTTTAAAGTAATACCTCTAAGTGTTATGCAGCAGTAAAACGAAATATGGATAATTCATTTGCTATTTTTAAGCAAAGAACCAAGTATTTTACTCCAGCAGTTTTAGGTTACAGTTATTTTCAAGAGAAGAACCATGAGATTTCTGCTGCTGTTGAAACATTTAGAAAGTGAGGATTAGCAAACATACAGTGCGTTCTGGGATACTGGCTTTGTAGGGGTGAGTTCCCCCAGGAGGATGACTAACAGCAGGATGTGGGACATAATTTGCATGTTCTCTGACTCTTCTGCAATCATTTGTGTATTGGATACTTGAATTATACATTACACAGAAGGTCGCCCACTTGCCAAGCTGACAGCCCTGCTGAATGGTGCATAGCCCTGGATGGGGGCTGAGGGAGGAGGGCTGATGTTATTTCAAGAAATGGTTGTTGTTGGGTTCAAAAAGAAATAGCTCTATGTATGAGAGGACTTGGAATTTGTCACTGGATACTTTGGGGGGTTATTTACTCATTCTGCACCACTCTCCTGCTAGATCTGACTTTCAGGGTTTTTTGCATCTGCTTCGGTACTTTTCCTGTGGTGAATTTGATGCTGTTGATAGGTGCCATAAATCATCCCTACATGCTCAAATGTTCTCTCTGTACAGGAGGTTCAGCATGGGCAGTGGCAGATTTCCCCTGCTCTACCTGCTAAGGCTGCCTCTGGTTTTTCTTAGGGACAAAAGAGAGTTCCTTGCTCTTATTGCTGCCTACCTGAACTAGGTTTCTTCACTGACACAAAGCAGGTGCTTTTTCTACTATCCTGATCAGAAAAAAAGACTAATAAAGACCCACAAACTCATTTTTGTAGATCACTTGTCCAGGAGGAAAGATCTGAACAGCATCTGCCATAGCAGCTAGCCTCTCTGAGAAATCGTCTTCCATATATTAAAGTTTCAAAGAGAGAAATACTGATCACATATTTCCCCTTTGAAACATTATTTTTCTGTCAGTACTGACCGTAAAAAACAAATGAAAAAAAGGAAATGATTCAAAACTAACTGACAGAGTGCACTCATCTAATCATCTGATTAGCTTTCTTGCTGATTGTCACACTGCCTTGCTGTACCCTGGTTTAAAAGTCAAGGTCTTTGGGGCAATGACTGTGTTTTACTAGCTCATGTGTTTGTACGGGTCACTGGTGATACCCTAACTCGGACAAAAACACCATTGGCAGGTGATGCTTTGTGAGCTGCCTGCAGTAGGCAGACTCTGAAAGTTGCTGGCTTGTTGGAGAAGGTTTCTGAGCCATCAGGTCACAGTCAAGGTGTCCAGGCTCCTGTGGCTCTGCTGCCAGTCATGGACAGGACACAATATCGCTGGCAAAGCCAGGGCTGATGGTCAGGCTCTGCTAATGCTCCACACTCAGGCACCCTCCCAAATTCTCTTTCCCAGCCAAAAATGTTGGCTTTAGTAACAAGTTCCAGTATGCTGAACTCATTCCTGTTGCTTTCTTCTGCTTAGGATTGGTTACCACTGGAAGACTAATGACAGTGGGAACTATTTTATCAAATGCAGTCTTCCAAAACCTGTTTTTCAGTTGGAGTCCATAGGAAAGGTGTGAACAATTTCCTTTAGTATTTCCATTGAGAGCTCAAATCTTCTAGTTGAGTTGTTCATTAGACCACATTCACATTTCCCTTTCCATTCCCTTC
>VZTL01056041.1:3868-15103 GCA_013400535.1 Scopus umbretta | reverse complement strand
CTTCCCTTCCCTTCCCTTCCCTTCCCCACTTCCTTGCATTGGCCTAAACCCATGCTGAGGAAGCAAAGCAGAAACTTGTTTTACCATTGGAAAGGCAATACATTGTCAAGAAAAGTGTATAAAAGGAAATCCAAACCATCTATTCAGTGACGTTTCCCTCTGTGACAGTAAATACTGAAGTTTTCTTAAAGAAGTAACATGTTTGACTGGAAAGATTTTCCTTTCATTTCCACCCCAGGGGGAAGTCAGCAGTTATAAAACTCCTAGCAGCTACTGTTGTCCTGGATGTGCCCACTTTGAGCTCCTACAGAAGGGAGGGATCGTGATCAAACCCCAAATCATGTATTACTGCTGTTCACAGCTTAGCAGGTTGTAGTCTTGAGCGCACCTCTATTGCCCATAGGTTAAGGCACCTCAGCTCCACATACTGGTGGGTCATTCAGCACAGAGGTGTGAGGGAGAGAGAGGAGGGTGAGGAGTGGACCTGTAGTCCACCTCCACTTGCTTTGCAGGCCATGGACACGTTTCTTCACTAAGCTGCATGCCCTTGATAGCAGAGCTAAGCCAACTGTGAGACACATGCACAGGACCTTCGAATGGGTGTGGTCAAGGCAACATTTCTCTGCTTGTACTTCTTGTGTTATTATTGTGGCCCATGGTGCCTCTGCCATCTACCACTGAGCCATACTTCTTGCCATGCCATGCATTATATTTGGAGATGACAGGAGCCACCATTATCCTAACAGGAAGAAGACAGACTTGGTTTCAAAGACTGAACTGAAGCTGCGAATCCCCAGGTGGCAACGAGAACCTTTGAACCTTTCCCTATGGGATGACATTTTTCTCTCCCTGTGCTCTGGACAGAACTGGAGACTGCTGGCTGACCATTGGGCTTTCAACATGAAATGTGTTATGATGGGTAATGCTAGATCTGCTTTTCTTATTTAAGACCCAGATGCCTTCAAGGCTGGTGTGTTTCTGGGTAGATGACCATGTGCCTCGTAAGCAGTGCCAGCAGAAATCAGAACCTCTCATCTCCACTTAGAGTTACAGAGGCAAGGATCTGTTCCCGTAGCTGCCTGCTCTCTTTCTCACGGAGACAGACTCCTGCCTCGTGTAAATCAACTTTTTTCCATTGGCTCTAATCCACTATTTCCAAATAGATTTACCAGGAAGACTACAAGGACTCCACTCCCCACCTTCCCCAGGTGCACTGCTTGGCACACGGCATGTACTGCTGATTTGGTGCTGGGGAAGTGGCTCTGTGGTCCCCACAGTGCAATAATGGCTTCGTACAGTACTCTGCTGGTCTCCAGGGGAGCTGCACACACTTACACCAGGCAAGAGACTGGCCCACAGCAGTAATTCAGATATTTTGTCACTGATACTTTATAGACAAAAGTCATTAGTTTCAGTGTAATGTGCCATCCTCCTATTTCTAACTAAATGATACATCGCAAAGTCCTCAGGGGGAAAGGTTGTGAGTAATAGCAATGGCACAGAGCCTGCAACCCAACCAGCATGCCAAACAATATTCCAAGAAAATATTTCTAAGTTACAGAAATTGCGTAAGAGTGATTATTATTTTTAAAGTACAGAAAACGAAGCTCAGTTTCTAAAAAAGCAAACACATATTTTTAGCCTTGCTGGTCTCTTGATCTTACACTAATGGGAACCATCTGGACTGGGACTGGCTGACGTTCCTGGTAAATAACCTTCCACTGCAACATTCCAGATGTTTCAAAGGCCTCTTTGCGAGGAAGAGTTTGTCTCCCTGCCTGTCACTCTCCCTTTCTGCCTTTCCTGTCCATGTTTACTTCAGGAATATGCATTCTTTTATTGGAACAGCTTTTGTTAAAAATAGCTTGTCAGGATTTTGGCTAATCTTCATTATGATTCTTGCTTGCTAGTGGAGAATGAAAGCTTTCATTCCATACTGTTAGTGCTGAAAGACTAAATTGGAGATTTGAGAAGGAAGCAAAAAGATTTAGACAAAAAAAAACCACACAAAAAAATGAGGTGGAGATGGATTTCAACCTCGTTTTGATCCCTCTGAGGATTCCAGCCATTGAACAGACACATTAATGTTGGTATTTAGAGTTTTTACTGGGACAAACTTGTATGGAATATACAGATGTACTTTATAGCAACAAGATACTTCCCTACAAAATCTTTGCAACTCATTATGTAAGATAGTCCTGTGGTTTGCTTTGCTGCCTCTGCTATGCTATATCCTGGAGCTGACTGCTTTTCCTATGCAAATAAAAACATCCCTGGACACATGGATCACTTTTTTATCCCAGCCAAGCTAAGCTCAGCCAGAATGGTGAAATGAAAATAAGGGGATTTTAAATCATCCTTTAACTTTTCTGTTATCTCTGCCTAGAATCTGCATGAAATCTGATATGTTACAGCTTCATTAATGTTGTAACTTGGGCTCAGGTACCATTAGATAAGAAAAGCCATGCTTCCAGTGTCAAACCTCCTACTCATGTCTCCAACACATCTGTATCATCAGCTAACGGTATGCTGCTCAGGAGTAATGAACACTTGGACATGTACTCTCCAGCGGGTAATTCCTTTGTTTTAAAAAACTTTGTGTCACTGCTGAAGTGTAAAAGCTCTAGAAGGTAAAGGAGAGTCTGTCTTTTGATCTCTGAAGGATTTGGGGTTGTGAGACTCTGCAGTGCTCTGCTGTGTCTAGAGCATTGCAAATACATTTGCAGCAAACTCCAGTTCTCTGAGCATTCTGCAGGCTGGGACATGCAGCAGAGCTGAGTGTATACAGGGTTTTTAGGAAGCTATCCCTTTGTTCTTTTGTTACCTGCTATCAAATTTGTTTAATAACGAAGGCTTCTTTAGCTTGGTTTTTTTGTGTGTGTTAATACTGGTAATATGATGTAAATATTCTGATGATTCATTTTCAGTCCAGAGAGCTGAATCAGCCATATAGAACATAACTTCCTTCTCCCAGACCGCTACCTTTTCCATCCTTTCTCATAATTTCTATAAGAGGATGATTCATGCTCCTCTTGTATTTACCATTTGAAAATGTGCTCGATTCCTTTAGCTAGTTTCACTTCTTGTTCCTCTTTTTCAAGAAAAAAAAATGAGCGCTGAGGAAAGCAATGTGATTGCTGATTGATGTGACATATCCCACTGGTGGACCTGGCATGTGAACTAAACCTGAACTGGACAGAGAGGAAAAAAATATCTTGAATTATTAAATTGATCAGAGTCCAAACTGCAAAATTCAGCCCCTGGCTCACATTTCACACGTTTTTGAAATTCTGGATGTTCAAATGAGGGGTTGTGTTCAAATATAACTCCAGTATAATGATCTTATTTTTACCTTTTTCAAAGAAGTCCCTTATTTTATTTTGTTACTCAATTCTAATTCATTTTCTGTGAAGCCTGATTATGGTTGTGACTGGCTCAACCAGTTAAGTTGGGGGGGGGGGGGTTAATTATTGATTTAGCTGATTACATGTGAGAGCTGTCTGTTCTCAGAGATGGCCATAAGATATATAAGAACATGAGGAAATCTTTACGGCAGGCCTTGGGAAAACACCTGGACTCTTGTCCTCACTTTCTGTCTGAGACGCTGTGCTTCTCAGCATACCCTTGTGGTAATCAGATCAGTTTTAAAATTGGAGAGCACTGCCACGCTCAAAGGAAAGTCTTCCCCGACTTTCAAGCCCTTCCATTTTAGGGCTCCCATCAGCCTGATGCTTTTATGGGATGCCTTCTCTCTTTATTGGGAAGGGAGTATTTTACACCACAGCAGCTGTTAAAAAAAACTCTCTAAGAAGTGTATTCATGCGAGAGTCCCTTTGGCTGGGCCTCTATCTAAACAGAGCTCAGCATTTTGTGCAGCGGCTGAGGTGAAATCACAGCTTGCAGCGGGCTCCAAGAGCCACAGGGCGTCTGGCCACGCGTGTGGCCACCCCCCGGGAGAAACGTCCCATGTTTGGGCAAATTCGTTTGAGCCAACGCTGCTGTATGACTTCACTCCTCATTCATCCCCAGCAAGAAACAGTTTGTCCAGCGCTTCAGAGGACAGCAGGGACGCTTGCTAGACTCACCTGAAGGTTTCACAGCAAGGCAATGAGATCAGCTCCATGCTGAGTTTTATCAAGTCAAATGAGGCATGAGCAATGCGGGCAAGTCATGGGCAGCCGTGACAAGGCATTTCACGGACAAAGAAATGGGTTGTTAGATCCCTCTCCTGGATATCATGTCCTGTCCCACTAGAGGTGACACCTGGAGGACACTACACTGTGAGTCACCCTGCCCCATATGTTCTCATATACTTCTGGAAACAACACAGTGGGCCAAAGTTTGGCTTTTTCCACAGCCTAAAGGTTTTCATACTCAAAACAGTCAAGTGTTATTCTCTCCTATGACTAATACTGTGTTTTCACTAACCGCTATTACACACAAACATCACCTCACTCCATCACATGAGAGAATCATGTCATATTGCAAATATTTTAACAAACTGCATAGCAGAAAATGAATAAGCAGTTCTGTGTTTACTGATATGGGGGTATTTTTTAACAGTTACAAATGGAACACAAAGATATCTATAAACACCTTGGAAGCTCATACTAAGAAAGCACAGAAAAAGGTAGATGGATAACAAAGGGACTCAGATGGAACAGGTACAATGTAATATCCACTGGAATTTATTTGTGCTTTGCTTCCCTGACAAGTTTCTTTATTTTTTCACATCCTCTTAGGAAGTGTCACTCTTGGGTCTCCACACTGGGTTACTCCATAGTCCAAGAATGCAGGAATCATGGCTTTCGATAACAGAAACTTCACATTATTTCGTACAGTTTACACTTGCTTTTGCTGTTACATCCTCCCCTTCTGTCCCCTCAGCAAATAGCCCCTTTCAGCATCATTAGACAGTGAGACAAATTTAGACCTGGCAGATGGTAGAAATGGTGCAGATAAGCAGTGTGAGTACACTGGGAGAGCCTGTCTCCTGGGTCTTTGATTCCTGCACTTAGCACAGGACTTCAGGAGGAGGCAAAGTACCTTTCTGTCACCTCTGCAGCTTTCAGCCCTGACAGTTCTAAATTATTCCAAGCTGCCTACATCCACCCAAAGTTATTCCTGAGTTGGAAGCAGTTGCTATGTGCAGAGACGCTGAGCATGGAACTCTTTCCCAGACGGGGTCTTTACGCCGGGGAAATCGCATGGTAGCTGGTTGCACTGGCTTTACAGACCCTCATACCCACGAGCTGGTGGGAAGAGATGTAGCTGTAGCTAATGGAGAACAGATTCACACTCCCTCCAGGACAGGTAACTAGATGGCATACTCCAGCTGTATCCCTCCCAGCTCTGCTCCATCCTAATGGGCATAAGCCAGAGTAATCACAGGCTCAAAATCAGCCCCTCTGCCTTTCGCCTTTCTGTTGGTTACTGTGTGCTATGTACATTTATGAAGCCTTCATCTCTGTAAAGATACCATAGATAAGAAGTAACAGAAGAACAACCTGCAAATGGCAGTGCCTCAGCAGCTCTGATCTCAATCTTTATGAGAGCTGATAGTTCTGGGAATGTGAAGCTCATATATAGTCACTGCGCCCACAAAACACTGACATCACATGACTAGCAATAAACCCAGCTCTCATATTTCTGGATAGGAGAGTACGCCTCTCCCTGCTTCTTGGTGTGAGGTACGTCATTTGTTTTCTATTCAAATTCACCCTCCTCCCACGGAAGCCTTGCCTTACCATACTAGCCATTAGAGAATGTTATTGAGAAAATACACGTTCAGACAGCAGGAAGAATAATTTCCCTTAAGTATATTTTATTATATATCTAATACCTTTCATCTTGAAATACGAAAACTTTACAAATACAGTGATTTTATTGAACAAATACCCTTATGCCTAGTTCATGGCATGATTCATAGCAGATTAATAGAGGCAATTAAACATCACATTAAATTGTCTAAACCATTTGCCCTGCTAAGCTGATCCTGGTGCTGTGAACTGTATCAGTGGCACTAATTCCCAGAGATTTTCCTTTGGAGGCAGGTATTTAATGATTTTGAATATCAAATCCATGGTATCCCAGACTGGCTGTCTAATGCCTGTAATCATGTTAAAAAGCAGCACTAAGCAACTTGCCTGAGGCCGCTCAGTGAGTCACTGGAAGAGAAAGCAGAACTCCTGACTTGCATTAGCTGCTCAAGCAGACACCGAGCCACTTGCAAAATTACAACAGGGGACTGTCCATGCTGCAGACTTCTGAAATGTCTTGGGTTTCAGGCCATGAGATGCCATATGTCGGGCCCTGTGACAGGCACACACACATGTACGGGGTCATATGGTGCCAGGCACGCTGTCTGGGCACCTCGGGTCATGTAACCAAGCCGCAGATGTAGAGCTGACGGCAAGCCCCCAGCTGCAGTGCAGGGCTAGCTCCGGGGGCTATCACATTTTGGAGCTGGCAGCACGTGGCATGCTGCCCGGCGGCATCATGAAGCAATGGGGAGCTCATGGCTCTGCATTAAAAATACAGCAGAGAAGGGCTCACGATGAGGAGCCTGGAGTCCAGGGAGTGACCATTATGGTCCACGGGTGTGCAGGAAAGGCACCCGCTGCTGCCAGTCCCTGCTGTCCCCCCACCTCTGCCCAGAGCCCTAGGAGCAGGAGGCAGCGAACAGTCTGGGGCGGGCAGGTGAGCAGTGAGCTGAGATTTCCTTAAGCAGGGCTGGGAGAAAGGGCTTTCCATATTTCTCAGTGTACATCTGTGTCCAGGATGTGTCCTCAGTTGAAATACCCAAGCCGCTATACCAACTACTTTCCACTCAGAAAAAAATAGTTACGCATTGGATGTGGCACACGGAAATAAGGCTGTATCAGGTTTTCCAGCCTGTCTCTCCCCGAGCGAGACCCCAGCCTAGAGCTGGTTTTCATGCTGTCAGGACTGACCCTTCTGCCTCCCCATTCCTCCATCCCATCAACTCCAACATGAAGAATTTGAGGCAGTCTGAGCTCAGCCAAAACCTGGCAAAAGCATTAAATCTCAGGGTTTAAATGCAAAAAAAAAAAAAAATTTCATTGTAGTATGAGTCATCAGTAATTCTATATTTTTTGTATTCTGTTTACTGTAACATTTCATTGCTGAATCCTTTTCTTTTGTCTCCTTTCTTTCTTTTTCTTTCTCTTTCCTTCTTTCCTTCTTTCCTTCCTTCTTTTCTTCTTTCCTCTCTTTCTCTCTTTCTCTCTTTTTCTCTTTCTCTCTGTTTCTCTCTTTCTTCCGTCCTTCTTTCTTTCCTTCTTTCCTTTCCTTCTTTCCTTCTTTCCTTTCCTTCTTTCCTTCTTTCCTTCTTTCCTTCTTTCCTTCTTTCCTTCTTTCCTTCTTTCCTTCTTTTTCTTTCTCTCACTCCCCCTATCTTTCCTTTCTTTTTCCTTCTGTTTCTTGTGTATCTGTGTCTCTGTAAAATCTGTCCAAATATTTACAAAAGGAAATGCTGGGTTGTGAAACTGAATTCGGAGAAAATGTTACACATGCTGAAGAAATGCATCCAGCATGGTTTCCAAATGTTCCCACATGCATTTTTGTTTTCTGTCTCAAGTATTGAGGCTTGATCCTTCATATCTTTATTCAGACAAAACTTGCACCAAGGGCAGTGAGACCCAGGCTCAGGTCAGGTCCAATGGTGCTGTAATTCTGGCTTTGTTGGAACGGTTCAGGACTGATTTTGGCCATGAGTGACTAGTTAAAAAGCCTGAATAACCAGTATTACCGGGTAACCGGTTTGTGCAATGGGCCAGCTCCAGGCCAGGGGTTATCTACACTTGTCACCAAGTTCCTAACAAATTGGCATCAGTGTTAGTCAATGCAGAAGCTGTCTTCAGCCCTCTATTACCCTCTGAGATAAACATCAGCCAGGCTGCACTGGGAGACCCGAAGCCTCTGGAGAAAGCCAGCCAGGTCTCCTGTCCTGCTGAGCCAAAGGCAATGCGCTCAGCTGTGACATGCTGAAATTGCCATTAAGTCATTTTCCCAAGAAGTCCCTAATGCCATGAGTGAGGGCTCACACTCATGGGGCTCTCATGTCGTTATGGACTTGTACACCTTGTGGCAGAGCAACATGGCAACTGTTAAAGCCCAGAGGATAAAGGAGGACAAATGCTGGCAGTGGGTCCCATCTGCTCAGATGAAAGCATCACCCCCCACCCCAACACTTCATGCTCTTGTTTCTATTATTAGCCTTACAATGACATTGTGGCCCAAGTGCAAACATGGATTGTTTTGGAGGAAGGGGTTAATTTTGTATTTCCTGGCTTTTGTTAAGGCAGGAAATCTGACCCTTAAGAAAGTCATTCAGGTCAGAGTGAGCTTCTAAAAGCCACTTCAGTCCTGTTTTGTGTTTTCCTTTCTTTCATTCTTATGGCAGGTTTATTTAAGAAAACAAAAACAGAGTAAAGCAAGGAAATAGCTAGTCTGGGATTATAAGTGATTAAGTACACAATGTCACATGTGATACATTTTTTTCTTTCTGATTTGCACTGGGTGTAAACAAGACCACATTCGAGTCTCGTAATTACATAAGTCCATCGAAGAGCAATCATTGTTGTGGAGGTAAATTCCCTTTGCGCAAAGGCCTCAGCTGGATGTCTTCCCTGTGCTGTCTCAGAGCAGCCAAGGTATCTGGCCCAGAGTAGTGCCTGGCCCATATTTAGTATTTGTGTGACGTTGGTTAACATCACAACTGGAAAGGTGATTGTCATTGAGAGCACATTCTCACTTAGATGTGCAGGTGTCAGACGTGGTGGTTTTTTAAACTTGGGAAAAATCGAAGTTGCCAGAGTGGGGGAAAAAAAATTGTCTTTTAGCTTTGTTTTCTGTGTGGGATACTGAGAAGAGTTTAGAACAACAAGAGAAAAGACTGTCAGTGGCATAGGGATGCCCACGTCTGTGAGCCAAGTCTGGCTGTTCCCAGTAACAAGGCACTAGTGGCACAGCACCATTAAAAATACTGCTTTCATTAAAGCATTCAGGTGAAGCCTCCTGGAATCCACAAGGCTTTGGGCTGGCTGGAGGAGTGCAACATCCCAGGCAAGTCCCCTGGGAGAAGGACGTTCCCAGCTCCTAATGCTCGCAGGGCTTCTCCACTTAGGCTGAGCAGAGTCCTCACCTCTCCTGTGCTCCTGCCCAGTGGTGCCTTAAATTGCTCCTGCATCATGCTGCAAAGGAGTTAAGTGAAGTGATTCCTGGGTATAAACTTACAGAAAGGTCAACATCTGAGGTCCATATCAAAAGGATGACATTTTCTCTAGGAAAAGATGATGAATAGTCCTGTCTTGTGGCCATCTGCTATACTGGTTTCTGCTGCAAAAAGCTGGCAAGCAATCGGTCATTGATAATTCCTGCTGTTCAGCTCCTTAGAAAAATCTGGGTAGGTTGGTGTTCAACAGATGATGCGCAAGGTCACCAGAGCTTGGCCATGGCACGGTGTTGCAGCGATCATCACGTCTCCCGAGGAGCTGGCGAGGAGCACATCAGAGGAGGACAGGCAGGTCCGCTGCCTCCTGCGGTGTGGCCCATGCTCCCTGCCCACCTCCCATGTGTTTGTGGTGCGGAGGGACGTGTGTCGCCCACCCAACTGCCGGGCCCTGTGATTCACACCCAGCGACCTGCTGTGGACAGCTGTGGGATCCCAGTAACAGAGTGGGTGATGGTGTGGTCGAGTGGAGTCATTTCCCAGCACTGAAGTGTATGAGCATTTCTCTTGCAATCTGTTTCCAACCTGCTGTTAAAAGAACAACAACAAATAAATGGAATGAAAAGTGCAATCCCATGTTTATTTTTAAGGGATGTGTTGAAAAAACAGATTCGCTTTGAGACTGCAGTTCTGGCAAAAACCCCACTGCTCAGCAGAGCAGAGACAATCCTGCGATAAGCGGGTGAGCCGGAGCTGGCACTCGCCTGCCTGTGCCCTTCCTCATGTCCCCTCCTCCTGGCCACCCGAGAGCCTGGAAAGCCTTGGAGCTCTCGGCCAGATGCCGAGCCCGGATGGGTTTAGAAGGAGGTCTGAGGTGGTTAAAGGCTGGGGGACACCAGTGGGGAAGAAGCTGGAAAATTTGCGGACTGATGGTTGGCAGCCTGTGGAGCTGGTGGGGCAGGAGGGTGGGAGAGGAGCCCCGGGAAGAAGGGTGGATGGAGAGGTCTGCTCCGAAAGGAGCGGCTGAAGAAGGGGAAACAGAAAACTGCTGAAAGGGGCAAGGAAGGAGCAGCGCAGCTGGGGCCGGCAGTGTTGGGGGGGAAGAAGAATCACTGGGAAAGAGCTGGGCGAAACGGGCTGTAGTGGAAGGAGGTGCTGGGGGGGCAGCGGTGGCTGGGGGCAGCAATGCTGGGAGCTGGCGGGGCCGGGGAGGCATCGCGGGGAGGCAGGGGAAGTGGAAGTGGCGCTGACTGGAAGCCCTGAGTAAGAACACCCGAGTGTTTTGGTAGAAGCTGGTTGCCCACGGGGAAAAAAAAAAACTTTTGGGAAGCGCTGATGCACTACCAAGGGGGGAAAAAAAGAGAGCTCCCACTACTCCAGTGCCAGTTACTGGGCAGCCCCAGCTTCTGGGGGCGTTTGCCGTGCAGAAAACGAACTTTGCACAGGCCGCAGGTCTACTACATTTTTTTCCTTCCACATAAAACATGATGGGAACGGCCCTCAAATACATGTTTATGTTATAGATATACAAATATATGTATACACGTATATATTTATGTGCAGATGTGTCCGTACATGTATATATGCCTATGCATGAATACATGTATCTGTAAGCTTATACTCGTCTCTTTATATGTGCATTTTAGGAGAATATGCATGCCCGCACCCCCGGCTCCACATCCTCCCGCGCTGCTGCTCCAGCAGCTTCCTGCCCGCGGCAGTGCTCCGATTTCGGAGGAAAAGGGGGGAGCAGCCAGTGGTGGGGGGCACAAAGGCGGCCCCAGGCGCAGGCAGGCCGGGGGCCCGGCAGCAGCGAGGAGGCCCAGCCCCGCCGCCCCTGCGCAGCGAGGGGTGGGCACGGCGGGGTGCCTGGCTGAGGCGCCTGGAGGTGCGCGTACGGCCGCGTGTGTACGGCTGCACCTGCCTGTGTGTGTCCGCGCATGTATGTATGGGTATGGGTATACAGGTATGCGCACGTGTGAACGCGTATGCACAAACAGAGGTATGTTTATTTATTGTGTATGTGTATTTATATATGTGTG
>VZTL01056027.1:0-14419 GCA_013400535.1 Scopus umbretta | reverse complement strand
CGGGTTTTAGGTTCTTTTTTTTTTTTTCTCCTGGTTCTCTCTCACATTCCACTGGGGCTGGGGGGTGTGAGCGAGCGGCTGTGTGGTGCTTGGTTGCCGACTGGGGTTAAACCACAACAACAATATATTACTATTTGGTTTGTTTCTTAGGGACCTGTGTTTATTATAAAGCATTCCTTGAAGCTGTTGGTCTATGGGAGTTCCCCTAAATTCCCTCGACATGCATCTTTAGTGGTTTTCCTCTGTTTTGAGAAGGTACATTAATAACCACATTCTAATATAGGCATTAAATAGGCCACCCACCCTCCAAGAAGTACAGTGCACATTTCTCTCCACTTTTTATGGCAGCTAGCCTACTGGGAAAGATGTCTAGGGGTGCAATGAAACACTCTGTGCGCCTCTTGACTTCTGTCTTAGGGAGGACCTTTTCATGTTTGACAGCTATTAATTCAGTCAAGGAATATTACAGAGGAGCTGATTTAGTGCTGATGAGAAAGGAAGGGTACTGCCCACGATACCATCATCATCAGAACTGGTGTCCAGCCTGTGCTGTTGCCCTTTGGTCACATCTGCATACGTATGACATGTAAGCTGCTCTACTCATAGCTCTCTAGTTTATCACTCACATATGCTGCATGACCACAACCTATGAGCAATGTCTGCAGTGGTGGACACCTCATTTTCTGGCTGACTCCAGAGAGTTTATGCTTGCTTTCGTAACTCTCTATTCTTCCCGTCTGTGTCTGGCCAGCTCTGCTGGGTCTGTCCAGGAGCAGACACACGGGCACAAATAAGGTTTCTGAGGAACTGCATGTGTATGTGTGTGTGCAATTTTTAATTACAGGCAGGGCTAGCAGCTCTGTTTATTTAAAGTTGCCTGACACTTTCCACTGCAAAATCTTATTTCCAGTTGCCAAAATTTAACTATTCTATTTGAAATGGTTCAAATCAATAGCCCACCTCAGATTCAAAAGATTGTAAGGGACATATGCTTATTTATTTGAAATTATCAGGCAAGCCCCTTCAGTGGTTTTCTGAAAGTTAAGGACACCAATACATTCCTTTACAAGCAGTACATTTCTTTTCCCACATTCAAAAATACAGTTCTCTGGTGAGAACTCATGCCTTCGCAGTAGCAGGGATGACTGCCAGCTTGGCTGGCATATTGGTGGCGGCTAGTCTAGGGAAATACTCTTTCAGTGATAATGTGTCCAAATCTGGTTGAGATTTAAGCCAGCACCTCAGAAATTGTAACCTGCCCTGTAACTGCATCTTCATTTGCTGTTGCTGCAGCTGCATGAAAGAACATGGTTGTAGGCTGCTCTCTAGTGTCTCTTGATTGACTGGGCTCCAGACTGTATTGCTGACAAAACTCATGTGCCTGACACCTATCCTACAAGTCCTTAGGACATGCATTACAAGGCATGATGTGCTCACCAGATATATACAGTAATTGCAGATTATGCTGGTGACTACCTTTCAATGATCTAAATGGGCCAGGGACCATCCTGTAGCTCTAAGATCAGGTGACTTGACTGCATCCACACTACATAATGATTGGTGTTGGGTCCCGAAATATGTATAATACATACGTGCATCTAATGTAAAAAGTTTTGTTTGTGATATACCAATATTACTGTAATGAGCTGTCTCTCTCTGGTGTACTGAATTCACTACACTTCCTTATCTGCACATGCATAGTAGTCATTTCTTTGATATTTCTCAGCATTCAATAGCCCAAACAGAGCTACTTCGCTGACCAGAACAGCAGATGGCTGGAGTAAGCAAATACCTCCAGGACAAAGATTCTGTGCAGAAGAAAAAAATAAGGGTATTTGCAGTGAAACTGAGATGTTCAGTAACCATATATTCAGTCAGATTGGTGAAGGGGCCAAAATCAAGGCACCTTAGGGACAGAAGGGTTCCATCACACCAGGTGGA
Organism: Scopus umbretta; assembly: GCA_013400535.1. Lineage (NCBI taxonomy): Eukaryota > Metazoa > Chordata > Aves > Pelecaniformes > Scopidae > Scopus > Scopus umbretta. Next base: position 12,478 of record VZTL01056027.1, on the reverse strand, counting down.
AAAGTTCTTACTCACCAAAGCTAGTCTTCTCCAGCCAGAATCCAACACTCCTCCCTGCTATCATGCTGCTATCAGCAAATGCTAATGCGACCTACTGCTTCTAGTGATAATGAACAAAGAAGACGGACCACTCTAAGTGTGTTATCAAGTTACTTCATTTGTTCAAGTGGAAGAATTTTTGTCTGGTGTACTGGAAGATCAAAGGGCAGTTACATAAGGTTTATGTTCTCTTTTCTTTTTTTTTTTTTTTTAATTCCTTTAAAAGAAAAACCCCAGACCTTCTTCACCCATAAAAGAATTGTAATCCAACAGCATATTCAGATATTTAGAATTTAGGAAATTCCAGAATAAAAGGCACTTCCATTCTCTTAGTGTTTATATATGAGGTGATTTTATGAAACATAAATATAGAAAATACTATATAGTTTGCATTGCTATAAAACACAACCAGATTTTTTTTACGAAAGTCTTAATCATGATGTGCATTATTCTCTGTTTCCTAGCATGTAAACTTTTATTACTGTGTCTGTTTCACAAAATTTTCTTGAACTGGATTTTTTTTAATTAGTTCTCTATTATTTGCCTAATATTATTTTCCAATTAACCGCTAAAAAAAATCCTCAGTTTGATCCTTCCTTCGTTCTAGAATTGCCATTCATGGATAATGAACCTAATCACTTTGGTATTTTCCTACTTTATTTGACATTTTCTTTATGTAACTCCTCTGAATGTTAATCCAATAAAATAAGAATTCCTTCAGTAATAATTATAAGAAATGCAATTGCACACAAGAAGAAAATTACATAATACAAAGTAATACCAGACCAAAACCCTAATAGTTTCTAATAATTTTTAGTGTTGTGAAAGAAAAAAAAAACACAGCGCATGGTGTTTTCAAGCAGAGCAGCTTTTAGAGAGCTTTTATCAACAGCAGCTGTCACAGATGGGTTATGTTAGTTAAGAAGATTCCAAAACAGGAAAGAAAACCCCATGCTTATATAAATGAGAATATCAGCTTGATTATAATACTCTTTCACTAAGAGAATATATAATGTTGGGCTCGTCTGTGTTTGCTTAGACATGAGTAAAGAAGTGTAGACCATAAAAATATAGTTCAGAGCACTTTTTCCCATCTAAAACACTTGCATCTATTCACATGCTCAGTGATTAAACAGAACCTAATATATCATTCTGCATTTTTGAGGACTTTGTAAGGGGCCTGGATGAAGGAAGTGCTAAGAAGATCTTGAAGCCAAACACTGAATTCTTTAGTCAAAGGATAACACTTTATTGCCAGATTAATTTGTGAACACTAGAGATATTTTTATCTTAATGTATTACAAATTGATGTTGTTATTAATTTTTATTTGAATCTTTACAGAACATTAATTAAACAAAACTGTTATCCATAGAATTAGCATAGAGAGTCAAAAAACAAAAGGTGTTAATTATCTGAAAACAAACAGAACTTTGTCTGACATAATCTCACATTTTCTGGTTTTAGTCATGTTAATAGAATTAACTGGAGTGTACTCAGTGATTCCTGTAATCTGTATTATAACACAGCTCTCCATGAAGTGAAAATGATGATGGTTATATTTATCAAGCTCACTGCATAGTCCCATGGAAGAACTAATTAGCATCAGAACACTGATTTAAGAAATATTTCTCTAGCCAAATCCATCAGCATAATCTAATAATAAACTATCCATTTCAGTCTTTGTGATCAAGATTATATTCTTTATTCTGTCTATGTAGTATAAAGCATATAGATAGAAAAACATAAGCACATTCTTGATCTTATGTACAGAAAGCTCTCACAATCATAGAACGGTTTGGGTTTGAAGGGACCTTCAAAGATCACCTATTCCAACCCCCCTGCCATGGGAAGGGATATCTTTCACTAGATCAGGATGCTCAGAGCCCCATCCAACCTGAGCTTAAACACTTCTGATGATGGGGCATACACAAGTTCTGTGGGCAGCCTGTTCCAGTATCTTAACACCTTTATTGTAAGAACTGGAACTCCTTTAGGTTCCACAGTTTGCGCCTTTCACAGCCCAGTGGTGCACCTTCAGCACAATAATCAATAAATGGTTTCATCTTCTAGAAGATAAGGATTCAAATCATCTGAGGTTAAGATCAGACCTTGGCTATATACCCTAGGTGGCAGAATACTATGTGAATGGTGGTAGTACTACCATCACTCCTTATCTGAAGAACAGGCCAACCATTTGCTCCAAAGAGCAACTGTGATGCTTTAGGTGCTGACAGTAATTTCAGCATCTGAATCCATCTTACAGTACAGGTGAAGTATGTGCAAGGGTCAGAAGTCTGAACATTGTCCTTTGGCTGCGTCCCTCATACTCATGTAGGCTGATGTTATCCGTACCCTCCTAAGGTGGCTACCTTTCTCAATTTATTGTATAGGGAATGCAGTCTTGCCTCAGTGTTATGAATTCCATTTCCTCACACTGGCACCTGTAATCCAGGTGTAGTTAAGCCACGTCAATGTGCTCTTCTCAGAATGTGTCCAAGCAAGAGAACATCTGTCCTGGTTTCAGCTTAATTCAGAGTTCATTTTCTTCCTAGTAGCTGCTATAGTGCTGCGTTTTGGACTTAGTATGAGAACAATGCTGATAACATACTGATGTTTTAGTTGTTGCTCAGTAGTGTTTACACTAGTCAAGGACATTTCAGATTCCCATGCTCTGCCAGGGGCACAAGAAGCTGGGAGGGAACGCAGGCAGGACAGCTGACCCAAACTGGCCACAGGGCTATTCCATACCACCTGACTTCACGCTCAGTATAGAAACTGGGGGAGTTGGCCGGGGGGCAGCGATCGCTGCTGGGGGACTGGCTGGGCATCGGTCAGTGGGTGGTGAGCAATTGCATTGTTCATCACTTGTTTTGTATATTCTTTTATCTTTACTATTATTATTTTCTCTTTCTCTGCTGTCCTATTAAACTGCCGTTATCTCAACTCACGGGTTTTAGGGTTTTAGTTTTTTTCGGTTCTCTCCCCCATCCCACCGGAGCCGGGGGAAGGTGAGTGAACAGCTGTGTGGTGCTTGGTTGCTGATTGGGGTTAAACCACAACAACATCACACACAGTAAGTATACATTAGGCTATACTGCAGTTTGAACTGTGCAAGTTGCTGGGTACTTGACTCATCTCTGCATGCATTTACCCATGGCTATACTACTTTCCAAACGACTTTTTTTTTTCCTTATACCTGATATTTTGGCATCCTGAATATATTACAAAGGTTTCTTTAACTCCCTGCTTGACATAACCATTGGCTTGCTTTGGACAAGGAGTTGAACAAAGAGTTGAATCTTAAGAGAGTAGTTGTTGATTGTAATATGTAGCATAGAATGTTTAAACCCAAGGGATCCCAGTTTTGATAATTACCTTGTAAATTGGTGTTTCCAGTATAAGCATGAGAGCTGAAAACATGAAAAAAAAAACAAAAAACGAATGGGTTTAGATATGTCTCTGAACTACAATCCTCTGGAGAACATGCTTCCCTAAAATGTGTCTCTTGACTTGTTAAGGACTAAGAACTTAATCAGGTTTCCTGTTGCTGTCATCCTCCTTTATTCAAATGGTCTGAGCAATATAATTAATTCAGAAGAGTTATAATCAGTCTGCACTTAGCTTGAAGTTTTCTGTCTGCATTTCAGATCAGCCAAGTCCTGTGTTCCTAAAAACATATCTATTATTTCTAACACCATTGATTTAATAAATAGATACAGTCCCCCTAAAATCCTTGCCCTGTGTTTTTGAAAATCACAGCTTGAAGGAATCTGTAGGAGATCTGTTCTTCTAAGCATGTCTGTAAGTTCTTTTTGGATATCTGCTAAGTATAGAGAGTTTTCTAAACTCTTTTTAAGATAAGGCATGGGCAATCCTATGTGGGAACTGTCATATAACACATTGTAAAACTTTAAAGTTTAAAACGCTTCACTGTATCAAGAGGTCAGAAAGACAGGAGATTTGGGGAAAGGAATGTGTTAGTTTGCTTTTAATAAAGGCACAATGAAGGGCCAGTAAGTAATGCATAATAAAGCTACTAAAGGTTTAAAAGGTGAAAAATTATAAATAAAATTATAATAATGTTTAACAGTAACTATATCCTCAGTCCTAATGATTTTGTATATTTTATGGGTTTTGTGTTCTTTATGTGCACAACAGCAATGTATTTAATACTATAAGTACTATAAGTACTGATAATTGATAAAATTGATAAAAGCTATTTCACAAAATTGTAATTTAAGAATCATTCAATATTTAGAGATAATAAAAAAGACAACAAGAAGCAACAGAATCTGTCCTAAATGGCTTATAAAATCAACATCTAAACAAAATAACAAACTTCAGTTCAAACTGATGGTAAAATTGAATTTCTTTGAATGTGAGGTCTTCAAGTAGCCCAATGAACCCATAAAAGTGAAACCAGCTATTGAATGTACATCAAGACATCATCAAAAGAACTTGCTAGAACTAAAAGCGGAAGAGACTATCAATGAATTCTGCTTAGGAGTGAATTATGTAAATAGCAAAAAACCCAAACAGAAATGTTACTTTTCTTAATCAGTGCTACTCAAACACAGAGTAAGAATTTAAGATTGCCATTTCTCAAAATATATTCAGAATTAACTATTTGGGCAACCCATCCTTCTGCCTAAGAATTTCTTTTTTTTCTTCTTTCTTGTTTGTACTGCAGGAGGATCTTAGCCTAGCTCTTACTACTAGCTCACACCACAATGCTCTTTTTCCTTTTTTTCTTAAGCTGCGATTTAAAAAGGTCTAACAGCTACGTTTCCAGTCACATAGCTGTAGTGGAAAAGCAAAGAAGAGGACATGCGAGAGGGAGCAAAGAGAGCAGCCTTCTTGTTCTCAGTTCCGTCAAGTGAATGCCATTTTTTGGTAGACCAGAGGAGGAAATTCAGACTGTATGTAAAATTTTCACTCAATCTCCTCTTCAAAAACATTAACTTAGTTAGCAGAGTTGAAGTCATTCTGCCAAAACACTGTGTATCTTTGGCATTCCCAGATAATCAGACACAGAATATATTCCTGTAGGTATAATTGAATTCTGAAACAAGTACTTACTGTAGTATAAAATACACTTGGGCAGCATTTTCATTACAGCACTTAATCCAGCTGAAATCTGTATGAGTGCCTCAGAATTCCCCCAAAGAGTATCATGTTTGCAAAAATAGATTTGACAGATGTACAATAGGTCATGAAGTATTTAACAGAGATAACACCTCCAAAACATAATTACTTCCACAATGAAATGAATAAAAGAAAGGTGTAGAGGCTTCAATAAAATAAGTCTGAAATGCTACACATTTTATTAAAGTACCTAAGAGAAACCAATCTTTCCAAGAAAAGAGCTGAACCTTATTACAAAGCGGAGGTGGAATATCTGCACTCAGGACACAGATTCCAAAATACCAATTATTTTAATGTGACTGTAGGACTTTTAAGACATAGAATTATAGAAGAAGTACTTTAGTTGGGTTTTAAAAGGAATTCCTAAAGTCTATGAAAATTATTCTAATGATTTATTTGCAAAACCACCGCACCTCATTACAAGACATAACTGAAAAATTCTGAATAGGTTTTCAATTGCCAAATTGGTTTAAGAACTAAAATAAATCTTGAACTTTTGGAACTTCTAGTGTCTTTCTGAGATTTCAAAATTTTGGAAAGTGGTACTTAGAGAGACACTTATTTCCATTTGATCACTTCAGATGGTGTTTCTGTCTTCTTTGCCAAAGAGATTGTAAACTATGGAAAGCATACTCAGGTACAAAAAATGTGCTAAAAAGACAGGCGCCTGATAAGTTGTCTCATTAAGTATATATAAAAATTCCCTTATGTCCAAAAAGAAACATTAATAATATATGAAACAGATGTTTTCAGCATGGACAACCATAGAGATTTTATACAATTACCAAAATTAAATGTTATAGTGTCCTTTTTCTGTTTACACAATATCAAAATGCTTCAGTGCTAGGTGTCTGATTTGCATAACTACTTACAGCTGTTTCTTAACTATGCAGTTTGTAAATCTGTTGGCTTTTATTGCCTAATAACAGCTGCCAGGTGATCAGAATAGATTAATCTGCATGATTATTATATATTTCTTCTTCAATAGCCAACAGCTGAATAGGCAGATCTCTACTCAGTGTGATGCCTCCTGTCCTGAAGCTTTTCAGAAATGTCAAGACCTTTGTCAGCAGTAAAGCTGCAGTTTCTCTTGTCCTCCCCTCTCTTCAACATAGGCAACGACCTCCAACCCAAACCAAACCCATGGCAGAATTGACGTAAAATAGAAAGAAAATCTCTTTTCCCCGTCAGGCCCAGCTGTGCAGCAAGTGGAGTCAATGGAAGTTTTGCCAGTGACCTCAGTAGAAGCAACACTCTCTAAACTTCCTTTCTTCTAGCAGGCCAATAAACATCTTATCTACACAATGACTGCCACATATTTGTACCACATATTTTTGCCTGCAGTTAGACTAACTTAACACTGGGAAAAGTTACATAGCCATAAATTTTGAAAGCATTTAATAGGGCTTCTGGACATATAAACTCCTACAAATCAGCAGAAGTTATGCAGCTGAAACCTGATGTTCGCTCTGGAAGTGCTATTGAGGTACCATTTTCTTGTACATGGTATGACTGTTAGTAGACATATGGGTTTTTATATCAGAATAATGAATGAAAATTAGGCATTGTTTATTTGTAATATATCCTATTGAGCATCTGAATTAATGAAATGGAATTTGTGGATGGATGGCATGTTCTGGGAAGTAGAAAAACATTACTGCTCAGAATTCAACCTTTGACATTTCTATTCAGGAGTGGCTGAAGTGGAAGTTCGACATGTTGCTGGTTTTGTTGTCTCTTACACATTTCAGTAATAATTTCAACTTTGGAGGAAGGACAGCAAATATCCATGTTATGTGTATAATTACAATGTAGACAAATTCAGGCAAAGCTGCTTTCCAGACATCGGCCTACCTCACTGTGGACAGGAAAGGCCATTGTAGACTGAGATTCCAGTTGGATGCAGTCTTTTCTGACTGGAAGAAGTAAAAAAGGCACCTGTGATGGAGTTCTGGGATGATCATATCTGCCCATTAGGGGCTGGACGTCTGTCTCTCTTTACACAGAGCTACTGAACAGCCATCATTTACATTAAAACTCTCAGTCCATTACCAACAGTTGACCTTGCGACCTTAGTTTGAATGCTTCACATCGCATTACTTCCCTCCTGAGTCATCTACTTTCCTAATATTTTACAATAATGCACTTCAGCATTGTCACATGTTTCTGGCTCCAATTTTGGAAAATTTTTCCGTTCAAGAACACACTCCACTGTGTGCTTTATTTTACTTATCTCCCGAAATTAAAATGAAGCATGTCGTTACCATTTGCTCTCCATAGAGATAGACTGAAAACACACTTACGTGCTTCTCTGTCCTGGCCTCTGAGTGATGGCAGTTATTTTTTCCAGTCTGTTTCAAACAGAAGAACTAATGTAATCGTAAATGCATTGAAATTAAATCCTAATAAAGGGTCTTCAGAAGAATGCATACATTCATGCTCCCACTTAAAAAAAAAAGGTTTATTATACTTGAAAAAGATATTTGAAGCATTCCAACTTTCTAAAGCATTGCCATATACTTTTGCAATAGCTTGTTACCCATTACTGAATAGATTTAATTATACTTTCTCTGTAGTAGAATTACAGTTACAGATGTTTTTTCGCTACTGATTGGAACGTCAGTAATAATTTAATTAGATATTATGACAGTTTCCATGGCTTATACGTTAACACAGTTAAATTCTCTCTGTAAACTAATTTTGAGAACAAATGTTTCTGCTCAAAAACTTTTACAGTGGAAATGTTTCAAAGGTAGAAAAAGTTAATTATAAGGCTTTTTTCCCCTTCTAAATCCTCTGAAGGAGCAAGAACATTTTCCATGGAAATATGGTCAGTCACTGAAATGTCAAAGAGGCTCTAACTGGAACACTGAACGGTATATGGAAAGTATATGAAATTTAAACTACCTTACAATCTAAGTTAAACGGTACTATTTATTTATATAACTGTAGTGACCCTCAGTGTGCAGAAGATATGCTTTCTACTGTGTGGTTTTCTTGTATGCAAGAACATTGAATGGCTGTATTATATTTAATTAAAAGCAATAGTGGGCCTACCCAGATGTTAAAAGGGCTTGATCTGAACAGTGTGTTGACATCAGATGAATAGGAGAGGCCACCTGCTAGCTCCACTTTTGGCTTTGTGGATGATTTGCATTCCTGTGGCCTGTTGCTCTGCATGATTGCTCTCAGCACTTCACAGCCTCATGAACTGTTTAATATCATGGATACCTTCCAGCCATGCAGGCTATCTCCTTTTGTAACATCAGTGCGAAAGAAAGAATGACCACTTGCATGATTCTGATGGGTAGAGCATGATGTTTTCACTTAGCATATACCACATCAAAGAGGAGGAAATGCTTTTCTATAAACTAGATTAAGATAAAAATTAATCCATTCTTGCCTAAGAGTGCTAACAGACCTTTTTTTTCTTCTTTCTGAAAGATAATGCTCATCATTTGAATCTGAGTACAATACAGCTCAGACTGTCTTGTCTTTTCACTTGAGCACAGAATGTTTTTAATGTAAATATGTAAAATTTAAATAATCTACTAAATATGTGTACTGTCTGAACACTGAGAGTCCCTTCAGGAGTATAAATGTATTCACGAACACAAATGCGACTATTAGACTCCCAGTGCAGTCCTGATTTCTGTCATCTTTCTAAAAAAACTATGAATATTTTAAAGTGAGAAGCAAGAAAAATTGAATCAAAAGAAATAGAAATCATTATAGCATTTTCCAGTAGATAATATTGAAAGACAAAAGAAACAATTCAGATCCATGTTTCCATATACTGTCCTCTCTTGACATTTCCTTGTATTTTTATACTTCAGTATTAAATAATGTATTTAGCAGACATAAAATAGCATCCTGTTATGGTGTTATAAGAGATACATTAATTTACTTAAGTTCTAGAAGCAAAAGCTAACAGTTACTTTAAGTTTTAGTAGACTGCTGAAAAACACACTTGCTTTTGTGTTTGATGTATCTTTTTAATTATGCAATATGATTTAAGGTACAAGACAGAAAAATAAAATATTAATGCACAGCAGATTTATATACATGTGTGATAACTCAGTTGTAACTTGATGTTAAAAGACTTTTAAAACTTTGAAAATTTGAAATCAAACTTTTGCTGTAACCAGACAACAACCTTCTTGCCAAATTATTTAGTTACTTAAGAGCTGGGATGACTGAGATTAAAGCAGAGGTTATATACCTAAATGCCTCTTTAGAAGCCTAACTCTAAAGCACAGATTTTCTGACTCCTTATTCAGCTAATGGCAGTATATAAAATTCCTATGTATTTAAGCTGATGATTTCAAAGTTGCTCATGTATCACAAATTTTATTTCTCAGCATATCCACAGATGACTGTCTTAATGCTTAGAGAGCAGAGATTTCATTTTGAGTTCCAGAAGATAAAGTGCACCTAGCACTGATGAGAAATCTGGTTTCAGTTCCATCCTTTGGCAGAAAGGCTCTGAATCTAAGTCTTTCTAAACTACCAGACTTCAGAGGTTTCAGGGAATAGGAGCTGTCAGTTTCTTCTGGTTAATTAAAGTTTTTCATTGCCTAATTAAATGTTTTCTAGTCAGTGGCTGTGATGAAGAAAGTCAGTAACTCCATGGCCTGCTGATTAGTATTACCCCTGGAAAAACGATAATGATGGCTACGGAACTTCTGCAATTAAATACAAGGGCTCATTGTATTTAATTTGTATCCTGCTCAGGCAGGATGTGGACCACTGCCACTGGACTATGGGCTAAACAGAAAGCACTTGGTTATTTTGGTTTTCTTGAATGAAAAAAAAAAAATTGCCCCCAGTTTCCAACTTGTGAAACACCATCAGAAAGAAGTCTCTCTCTAATCTGTAATTAACCATCCAAAACTTTAAAAGGGATGAAGCTGAAGATAATCTTGCACCTACAACATTTTAATTTGAGATGCTTGGGGGTGTGAAAGACATCTGCAGCAGGTCTGACAGATGTCACAGGGTCCACAGGAGACCTACACTCCTCTAGACTGGCAGCTAGAAGATGATGGCATCTCAAATGGCACTGGGTTTTTGTAAGCAGGCATGTTAAGCTTAGGCAACTGAATCCCAATAAGGGTGTTTAAGCTCCTGTGATAGCAGTTATCTAATCAGCACAGCCTAGAAGGTGATTTAATTCATTTTGTGCCTGGAGCTGTGAATGGCTTTTCCAACTCCATGGGCTGCTTTGGCTAAGTCTTAACTGGCTGTCACTGGAGCTCATGCATCTAGCACACATGGAGACAACTGTATGTAGACACATAAATTCAAGTGTCTTAATCGTGCACTGTATCTTATAATTAATTGTGATATTTTCCTGTACTTTCACTGTAACCAGTAAAACTATAAGGATTTAGAGAACATATTGCTACAAATGCAAATGTTGTAAACCACCTAATTGTAAGGTGACCGTGGAAGCCAGGTATGTGTATACTTGGGCTTTCGCAAAAACTGCAATTATTTATGCACATTTTCTCCATAGCATCAGGGAAGTGCAGAGAGAAGGGAACATACTGATATTATTCCCCCAGTGAGCTGGCTTGCAGCACTGTGTTTAACTAAGAGCTAATACAGCTCATGTCCACCACTCTTCTTCTGGAGGGGCCCTGCAGTCCTAAAAAAGCTGAAGGACTTGAGACTGGCAGCAAATTAAAGTTTAATATGTACTGCAATTTGTATCTTTTAGAATCCTACATCACTTCCCCATCATAACTGTGTGTTAACTGCCATTACATCCAAGTATATGAAGTAATAAATAGGTCCCAAAGTGCCAAGTAAATGCTAAAAAAAATCTGAGGCATTTCTTCTCCATGTGGGAACCATCTCTAGTGAGCTATACTTCTGTAAAAGGAAAGTTATTACTGTTGTTCTACAAGTGTTTTCCTTCACTAGAAAGCTGCTATGGAAAATGACAAAGAGTTTACTCTTTTGTTGAGTGCTCTGTAAATGCTGTATGCCTTGTCCAGATACAGCTTTGCAGATGGAAATGTTTGAGGTGAGGCTGAATGCTTTACTGAATTGTGACCTGCTATAACAGGAGTTTTCTTCTCAGCCTAATTCTCTCTGCTTTGCACTACTCAGGTGCTGCAAAACAGCTGTTGTACTAGCTGATCTATGCAGATTTAAATTCTCCTGTGTGCATGAATCCCCATGTCATGTTTATGGAAAAGGACTGAAAAGCTGTGTACCAACTGACTTTTAGCTATGAAAAAGAAGTGTGCTTTCCCTGAAGAGCTGATAGTCCAGAGCATTCCTGCACTCCACTGATCCCTGTATCTTTGGGTCTACGCACAGATTTGTGTAATTTTGAAGCAGAGCTAACTTCTACCACAGTCAAAATAGTTTCTGCTGAACCTCAAGAACACTAAAAGTGACGTAAAGTCACCTATACATGACAGAGGCTTAGGTTTAATCAGCACTAAGGAAGGAATTTAAGTAAAAGAGAATAAGATTATATAAATTTCACTTTTAAAACAAACTAGATTACATGCCTTTGACCATATCAGGGAGACAGCTTTACGATAATATCTCTAAATATATCCAAAACACGATAAGGAATTGATAGTGGATGTTTTTGTTGTGATAGCAAATGGAGTGGTAAGGCATGATGATAACTACTGCTATGCCTTGCTATTGTGTATATAATGATGGGGTTGTGGGGCACCACACTCTTTAGGGCTTATCTTTGTCTATTTTTAAGCAAAGTGTTAATTGAGTGCAAATGTGTCTGATTCTGTGATGTAAAGAACCATTCTTTGTTGACAGTCCTCAGTCTCTTGATTGCTTGTTTGGTATTGGCCAGCTGTGGCCTTGAGTGATGAAATACCTTAAAATATGAACTGTGCTTTCTTCAAAGTATGTATTTTGCCTTCAGTATGGTGAAGCAATCAAACACTTAGACTTAGCTTGCAGGAAGAGAACAACTTTGCTATAATAAGTACTGGGGGGCCTCAATTCAAGGAAAGAGAGGATGCTGAGGAATGTTAAAAGCAGACTCTGTTATTGCTCCCTTTGAGTACTGAGTTTACCTTCACCTACAGTTGCTTCAGATCCTCCCTCTCTAACCTTGAAGAAAGCCTTTTGCAAGTATAGTGACATAATTTAAGGAAGGTGTAGCACTGGGGCAGGACAGAAAAGGGAATATCCCCATGTTCTCTTCACAGTATTTTTACAAGAAATATCTAGGTAACCCTCTGAATTGCAGGAACATTTTAAAAGATCTGCCTTCTTGGTAACAATTTTAAAACAAAACAAAAA
>VZTL01056025.1:0-15828 GCA_013400535.1 Scopus umbretta | reverse complement strand
AAAAAAAAAAAAAGCAGCAGCTACTTCAGCACCTCTATTATGCTCCTGCCTTATTGACTTGAAATAGCCAGTTGTCCGACTCCCTAGGACATGCTGCGAGGCTTTTTGGTGTTGTGTTTTAGAAGTGCTGAAGAGCAACCATGCCACAGATGCAGTGGTATTATTATTAATCATTGGCACTGCATAGCTACTGAATTAGGTATTTTGTGATTACTAGTTGTTTTCTTTCTACAGTGATTATAGTGTTTATTCACCAGTTTTCTGTGCTTTAATTTGGTTGATTGAAGTGCCTGGAGAACAGATAGTTCTGGTCCTTTTATAAATTCAGAAGAAAAACACAAAATAACACAAAATAAATCTGCTCTGGCATTAACCTACATTCAAGAAAAGTGAACTACTTAACTGCTTTGCAGCTTTAATTGTGCTTTTCCTGATGCAGGGTAAAATCCTATCCTCAGTGGAAGAAACCATTCTGGGGAAAAGGCAGAGTGCCAACCACATGTTGTTTCAAGACCCACCCTGCCATCCTAGGACAGGCAGCTAGCCATTCTGGGCACAGAGGCACACACTGCTACTTATTTTAGGAATGACTAGCATCTCCTCAATCACAGAGAACATTAAACTAACTGGCCAGAAGAGACCTAATTACAACTCCTAGCCAACCATCTGTGCTCCTCCAGGCGTGCAGGACCTGTGTCCCACCCTAGTCCTACTCAACCCCTCCTATCTTTTTCCCCAATGATGGAGAGCAAACTAGAATGCAACCACAAAGTAAACTGGTTCAGGGAACAGATTCAGAAATCCAGGAGCTGGAAAGCATGTTTGGTTTTTTCTTCTCATGAGGTTCCAGTTCAGCTGCATGAACTGGCTAACCAAACAACTGCAGGTTTGCCAGAGCTAAATGAGGATGATAGCGAGACTACGGAGCTGAGGGTGCAGCAGTGAACAGTTGAACCTGAATGTTCAGCTGCTCTCTTGAAACTTTCTTGTGTATTATGTTGGCCTCTCATGGCTAGAAAGGCAGGGAAAGAGCACAGGGTATCTCCCCCAGCAGCATATGTGCAAATCAAAGAGAATTTTTCCCTTAAATTTATTTCCTGAACCTGTATTTTAAATCCTTTCCTAAAACATAAACCTGAATTTAATAGAAGTATTTGGACATTAATTAAAATCTCCCTCTTTAAAGTCTCATCTCCATCCTGCTCACCAATGAATATGGTAGTTAAGTTCTCTTTTTCTGTCTGTCTAGTTCTAGACTAACTGCATATGAAGGCGATTTGTTATTCCAAGTTCCAGATTAATCATTACAGATTCAGACTGGTATAAATGAAAGCACAATTTATCTCAGATGCTTTATCTTAACTTAATTAACCAAGCAAGGAAAAAAGTAACAAATGCTCTCTTCAGAGAAAATAAACAAACAAAATTGTGTAACTTCAACCTAACACCATTTAAAAGAACAAGAAAAGAAGATAAAGCATACCACTGCAAAACCTAAGATCCTACCTCCCACAATGTTGGCAAAGCTTGCCACTTTTTGCTCCATCATTTTACTGTTATAAACTTTCTCTTGCAACCCTTTAAAACCTTATTTTCCACTTTGCTTCTGCTTTGTATAAATTCACATGAAAAAGTAGCACACATATTTTAAACCATCTAATATGCTTTGATTGTAAACTTTAAATCCCTCAGTAAACCTTCCTGTGCAGTAAAGACTGCCAGCTTCATAGCCTTGGAAAGCCCTGTGATCCTGAGTCTTTAAAAAAGAATCATAGAATCGTTAAGGATGGAAAAGACCTCTGAGATCATCTAGTCCATCCATCAACCCAACACCACCATGCCTACTAAACCATGTCTCAAAGTGCCACTTCTACACATTTTTTGAGCACCTCCAGAGATGGTGACCTACCACCTCCCTGGGCAGCCTGTTCCAATGTTTGACCACTAAAGAAAATAAGTGAAAAAGTTATTATTTCAGATAACTTTGAGAGCTTTCTGAAAGTTAGGTACAACGTTCCTTTTTGCCTGAGGCCACTACAGTCTTAATTATCAGTCTCCAGCACTCTGCATATGAACGTTTCAATAAAACAGAGCTAACAGACATTTTTAAGAGTCTCTACCCCTTTAAAAGTAGTTGGTGCACAGATAATGTGCCATCACCTAAAGAATTATTGGCACAGATTTGATATGACCTACAAAATTAACCCATAGCTTCACTATTTCAAACTTGAACTCATGAAACCTTTGAACTCATTACATTATCACTCTGTTCTACAGATACAGAATTGAACTTAAAATCAATATATAATCCAATTACTAACCTTGTGAACAACAGATGGATCTTTCCCAATATTCTTTTTCCCCCTACTGTAAATGCATACATGGGCTGATATAAACAACTAGACATCCAAAAATCTTTGTAACATGTTTCATGTTTGCAAAAGGAACGTGATTTTGATGTCCTGAAATCAGAAATCAAATTTTAGAAACCACTCACCACCCAAACACTGGCAACATCTAAGCAAAACATCCTCAGAACATCAGAAGCAGGGCATTTACATCATCACCACTTGAAAACAGAGCTCCATGTGCATACTACAAGGACACATCCTGTAAGTTAAAGCCTAGATGGCATATATAGCACAATGAGTTCTTTGGGAAAAGAAAAATCTTTTGATTCTCCTTGGTTTGTACAAAGTCTATATTGTCATACTAGACTTTTCAGTTTGGCCTTCATTGATGTACTGTAAATCCCACTTGGGAATTTAGAATGGTAATTTTTCCCCCTACTTCCCTTGAACAATTTAAACTGTAATCTGCAATGCAGTAATAATTTACAATGTGGCTCTAGGCAAAAAGCCTGCTGCAGATTCGCTGTTAGAAATGCTATTAACACAGCTAATATCAAGGTCATTCTCAAAACCTGTCATGAGCATCTATAGAAGTTCCCCATCTTTTTGCATATAGTTAAGCTTTAAGGTTGATTACATCAACGGATGCACATAAGATCTGCTTTTACTGAATGAGGTGTTATATTTATTGCCAAATGATTTTAATGGCTTGGGAAGCAGAGGCTCCAAACATAAATGCATCTCCAACAGAAACATAAATATACAGCCTCATTTAAAAGTTTGCAAAGACAATACGTCATGACATACGAACATATAGGATTTGGGGTTTTTTTTAGGGAGCTGAAATTGTGACCTCCGTATATTTCCTTATATACTGACAAAATTAACTAAAAACTTAAAAACCTGTTACTTCAATTGCTTGTAAGTTTTAGGCAGTTGGCAGTAAATTTACTTTTATATAAATAAATGTTATCTCATTACCAACAATCTCCATTAGGATCTAGCAGACCATGAAATAGACTTTGCAAGATCAAGCAATGTGCTAAGGCCCAGAAAAACATTATTTTAGCTCCCAGCTTCAGAAATTATGAGGGAAATGAAGCACTATATTACAATTTGAAGCACACACACTAAATAAGCCTTTTTAGTCAAGGCATTAGGAAAGAGAAGTGCAGATTACTCATAACTGTGAAAAGTACAGTTAGTTATTTGGCACCTGCTTCTTAGCTTGATTTTCTACTGGTTTTAACTTCTTACAGAATGTGCTTTTTGCAGAGGAGAGGTCATAATACTTCTAATACAGGATAAGGGAAAACACATTTTAGATTCTAGGGGAGACAAATATTACACATTACCAGAAACAACTTTCCTGTCCAGAGCAAAAAAAGATCTGTGGTAAGAAAAAAATCAAAGTAAATCAAGAAAAGACAAAAATATTGTTCTGAATGCTAACTAAAATATTAAAGCTTTTGTTCTGTTTGAATAGAAATAATGTCCAGCTTGACACTGAGGTTTACATATCATCATGAGGCTAAAAGGATATATTTTAAGTCAGTTCACTAAAATAACATTTTGTTCCCTAGATGCCATAAGACATCTAAAACTCAAACCAAATATAAACTATCAATGAAATATACTGAGCTATCATATCTTCAATCAGCACTTTGTGTGAGAACAGTCATTTTTATTTTTGTTTTGTACAAGAGCAAGCTATTGCACCTGGCTTCAGACCCAACCACTTAAAGACTTGGGGGGGTGGGGGGAGAAATAATTAAAAAAAAAAAAAGAAAAAAAAATCACAGTGGGAACAAGGTTTTGATTGGCAGTGGGTGGTTCAGGAAGGAGACCTGTGGAGGGGTTAGGGTTCACCTGTGTTCCTACAAAGGCAGCGCTTACACAGCCATGCTGCCTGTCAACACAGGTTTTAATCTTTCATCCGATTTCAGGCAATTCTGAAAAAGGAGCTGTGGCTTCAAACTTAATTGCACTCCGCAAGGTTTCTTGTCAACTTGCGTTTGTAGAGAAGAGACACCCAAATTAGTACATCCCAAGAGGGAAAATTAGCAGCATTCAACCATTAAAGATTTTTGCTTGTCAGCAGCTATTTGACTGGTCAGCACTCTTCTCTCCTAACCATAGCACTGCTGTCCCTGTCCTACAGTGGGATGGAAAGCAGGGGAAACCAACTTCTTCAGAGGGCTTAAGGTACACCAAAGTCCATAGCAAACAATTTTAATTCACGTAGTACCTTAATAAACAACCTGTTTCTCTTACCTAAAGAAAATATATTTTCCAGTCTGTGAATACCATATAAAAAACATTTGAAAAAGAGAAAATGTTGTGAGTCACAATAAGAATGCATTCAAAAAATCTGTACTTAGCACTTCTTCCTGCCTTACTTTGTCATATCCATATTTGAAATTATCAGAATCAATTTTTAAATTACCGTTTAATTTAATATGACCTGACAAGTGTAACAATTGAAACCAAAGTTTTGTGACACTGAAATCAAACCATCACACTGAAATTATAATAATGATAATGGTAATACAGTAGGTTCTAAAAGTGCATTCAAATATAAGTATACAGGTGCTTTAAATTGTCCATAATTGATAAATTAAACACACTTTTGTGAGAATTTACAGTGCATGTTCATTTTTTCCAGCAACTCTAGCTTTTACTCTTCAAAATATTAACAATGATAAAAATTCTTTCCAAAATGTACAATTATTCTGTGCATTTGGCTTTTATCTTTGTATCTCTACCTTTATTATGAAATCCGAACAAAAAGAAAAAAAATTGTTTCCTTTTTATTGGTGTTTATGGTAGCAGCAAATTTACAGGTTAAAATTCTAGGTATTATGAACTCTGTGTTCTTTAAAAAAAAAGGGGGAGGGGGGCATTTACAGCCAATTTCTCTGTATTCTCTCCCCAAAATGGCTCCAAAATGATGCTGTCTCTTAGGTATTGTATTATTTCTCCCAGGCCACACTCTTGAAATCAATTAAAAAGCATCTCAAGAGCTTAAGACTAAAACTGTAATTCCTTTGGGTGATTATAGGTTTTTCAGCTTTAGCTGATGAACAATAGAGGCCAGAAAACTCAAGCAACACTTTTATTGAAACTCACTTTTGCCCCATCCCTGCAGCTCCTCTGCTGCGTTACGTCCTGAAACAACACCCAGGTTTGACAGCAAACACACCCCAGCACAGCCGTGGCTTTTCACTGTTCTCTTGGTCCAGCTTCCAGGTCTTTGGGGCCATTTGCCATCATGTTTATTATCACGAAGCTAGCTGGAAATGTATATCATCTGTGGGACTCAAAGGACAAGATTACACTTTCCACCACTGTTGACTGACATATTTCAGACAATATGGAATAAATACGAAGCTGTGCAGCCGACAGAAGCTCGTGTTCAAAGAGACAGCACAGTCCTGTGGGGCTGCTGAGGTAACAGGTGTCCTGGTTTCAGTTAAACCACAACAGCAGGTAATCATTAATTTATGTGGGGCAAATTTTAACTGCTAAAAACTCAAATTCATTTGAGAAAAGTACTGTGGGCACTAATTTATTTGTCTGTCTTTGAGAGACATAGGCTCACTCACCGCAGGGTGCTCCAAAGAAACTGTACGCAAAATCATACTGCTCCTCTGAAGTGGATTTAGTCCTTTTAATGACTTCAAACAAGTCTGAATTATTCTATATGGATTGCAGTACAGCTCCTCTCATCCAATTATCTCAGTGCCTGGAGCAGTCTCTCAAGAGTTAACTTCCACTCATCCCCTCCTGCCACAGTTAAGACAACCTTGCACAGCTCTTCCCCACAGAGCTTTTCTCAGCCAGTCAGAAAATACTTCGCCATTCACCTCATTGTAATTAGGTCACGTTCAGTGAGCCACTAGTCATTTGAGATCGGTTTATCAGCTCTCCTAACAAGACAATATAACCCCTGAAATCCGAGAGACTTAAACTAAATACAAATTGTTGAAAGCAGCAGTTGAAATACCGTCCTTCCATGTTTTCCCTTGTAACAGCAGCCTCTGTGAGTCTCTCTCTCATGGTTTCACCTGGATTGTTTTTCTACTGGCTCTGGCCGGGACCGGGTCAGCTTATGGCAGCCTGTATAGTGCTGAGGTTTGGACTCGTGGCCTGACAACACGCCAGTGTTCGGGCTGTTGCTGAACAGCGCTTGCACCCTGTCGAGGCCTTCCCCGCTTCCCACTCTGCTTCCCCAGGAGCCGGCTGGCGGTGGGCAGGAGGCTGGGAAGGGACACAGCCAGGACTGCCCAAAGGGACACCCCGTGCCACCTGGCACCGCTCTCAGCCGTAAACTGGCGGCAGGGGATGAAGTAGGGAGCTGTGCTGCCAAGGTGGCTGCTGCTCAGGGGCCAGCTGGGCATTGCTCTGCTGGTGGGAGGTGGTGAGTAATTGCCTTTGCATCGCTTGGGGTTTTTTTGCCTTCACTTATTAAAATGTCTTTATGCCAACCCAGGAGTTTTTTTGCTTTTGCTCTTTGCATTCTCTCTCCCCCACCCTGGCAGCCACTAGCCTGGGCCTATCTGATGTTATGAGAGTTCACTGCTCAGGTGCCAAAGTTACTAGACATTTAGCACAGATGTTTCTACATTTGACTTCCTTCCTCCCTCAGAAATGACTCTCTGTCATAATTTATGGAATAAAAGTCAGAGGGGCAGAGGGATCCAACCGCCATTGACTTTCCGCCTCTGAACAATTCGCCTTTGTTATTTTAAAAATATTTCTGGAAATGCTTCTATCCCAAAAACAACAATACAGCTTCAGTGCCACTGCACCTATAATATTTGGCAAATAAATAATAAACTAATCAGAAAAGCCACTCCTCCAAAAAACTGAATATAGCTGGGGGTCCATGGGCTAGCACATATTATAAATGAATTTGCAAACCAAAACAGAAAATACAGAAACCATATATTATCCAGCATTATTGGCTTAAGCACCTCATTTATAAAAAGTCAGGTTTAAAGACTGATTGTTCCAGATGGCACTTGGGTGATAATATGCAGCTTCATTGACAACGTGTACTAGAGATGTTTTTTAAAAAATGCAAATAAAAGCAGTGTTATGGCAGCGTTGTAGAAACAGGTTTCTTAGCTCTTGAAGGTTTTACAGAAAATAGAGGGTAGCACTATAGGTTGTATAGACCCACTTTTCTTTGAGGATAGATTTTTCTCGATTTTGCTAGGAAAAAAAAAAAATATCTGTGTTTACCTGCTAAAAGGCAAAGCGTCTCTGTGGAACAGACCCATGGAAAACCCCAGTGACCACATATGAATGCTTGGTGAAAATGACAGCTCTGCACCTCTCTCATCGAGGATTAATGTGTTGAATCTGAAATACATTCTGCTTTACTGTAACCACATTTAAAGGTTATGAGCCATATGTAATGGAAGTGTGACATTTCAGGAAACATTCGCCTTTGAAGTTCAAAATACTGAAGAAGAACCTTTTACAATTTTAACGAGCTCTCCTATGCACACACTACTAGAACAATCACATTTAGTTTTTACCTTTTTAATCTCATTTGGGAAATACTAGGTAAGAATCCCACATTCATATATGCCTCCTGTGTCAGAAAATCCATGCCGATAAATTTGAAATCTGTGCACCAGCATTTTGCTTTGTCTGTTTTTTTAGCAGACTTTCCTGAATATTATCTTTTCCTTTTTTATTTTCTTTTTTTTAGGTAACATTGTAAAATTCATATATCTAGAAGTAGGTTTTAAATTACTGTCTGAAAGGGCCTCTCCATAAATTCTAGAAGGACCAGAGTATAAGAACTGAGGCACTTAAGAGGTGATATTCAGGCTCCCTCTCAATGAAGCCAATACTTTAAAAAAAATTCCTCTGTTATCATGCCAAGTTAAAACAAATTTTAGTTTCACTAAGGTTAAAATTCTAAACTAACATTGCAAAAGACAATTTCAAAAATTCAAACAGCAAAACTGACTTTGTGTCCCTTTCGTAAACCAAGGAAAACAGGACTATACCACCTACTAAGGAGCTACTCTCCCCATTTGCAAGTGTATTTAATAAATACATTAGCTCTTTCCTAACTGAAAAAGTACTAGAGATATGTGAAGAGGATCAGTCTACTCAATTTACTGCCCTCCTTCAGTCACATATTATTCCAGCTGTAAGAGGATGTTGAAGAGATCAACCTTTTTTAAAATGTTTGCCTGATTACAGACTTAAGTTAGCTCAGAAGCAAAATTAAATGGAACCATCAGCTTCCACATTTCTTATTCAACAGCTGGAAATTAAACATGTACAGACTTATACTTCTAAAATTTGCAGAACATATTCTTTTCACTATTATTAAAGTATTTTAGTTGCATGATCAGCTTGATGTAATTACAATAATAGTTTCTTAAATATTTCATTTGTTCTTAATTTTCTATTCCGGTCATTAAAACCAAAAACTAATGGACAGCAATCCCAGTGCATATTAAGGTTACATCAAATCTAGACATAATTAATTTCCTCTGGTGTCTAATAAAGGTTTCCTGAAAGGATGCATGTGCTTAGTGGTCCTCAAATGCATTTTCACGTAACACAAATACAAACTTGATTCTGTGCAGATTCACTTAAGCTTCAATTTAATGTGTGTGTTTAAGTGCTTTGTTGGGTCCATTCAGCACTGTGGTATGGGGAAGATTACAGTGTTTAAATGTTAATCTTTCAAAGCCAGTTTTTGTTGAGACAGACTTGTTCTGATACTTTCAAGGTGACAGGAAAGCACTGGAGTAAACAGAATCAAGAGCACAAAGAAATCTTTCTCTTCTTTCCAAGACAGAACAAGGTAAAGTTACTGCTGGAATTCTTGAGTTACCTTTTTCCATAGAGGTTTGCATTTTGAAAGTCTTTTATTTTTTACATATATATATATATTTTTATAGATATAAAAATATATATATATAATATCACAGGCAAATATTATCACATTATGGTACGGCATGTAAATGCATTTACTTCACGGTATTGTAAAAGCTGAAGAAAAACTAAGAAAAAATTTGTATGCGTAACCTGGGGGAAAGGTGAGGAAGGAGTAAAATTTTTCAATGTATAAAATCCTAGAGAATCTGACACAGCATACATGTTTCCTGAAAATCAGAACTGTGGCCCAGATTTTTCATGTATTCTACATTTCAGGATTAACCAATTCTTTGCTACCTCTCAGCCTCTCTTCTGCACTTCAGCTTACTTGCTACAACAAACTGCAAGGGATTTTCAAGTCCACTTCCCAGAGGACTCCTGGACTCCGCTGAGCCCACGCACCTGAATTTTCCTTCTGTGAAACCCAGATGTGCAAGGGAAACAGGCTTGAACAGTATTATGGCTTTCATTCCAGGCTTGGAAATGTTTCCTGTTTCATGATTTACAAATAAATAAATATATACATGTTGTAGCACAAACCTTGAACATTCGCTCCTTTGTGAGAGAGATTTTCACAGCTCAGCCACACTTTAAAGCCCTGAATACAGCACTTTACTTACCCAACAGGATTGCTTAGCAGGCTTAAACAGTTTCAGCAGCTTCAGGAGTTCCCTTCAGGGAAAAACTTGGCCCAAAACAGGCTACTTAAAATCCATATATGTTGTACACCAACTGCAGTGATTTCTTCTGTGTCTCTCACTTCTGGAACCTCACTGTTTCCTTGCTGAACTGTAAAGTGGTGAAAGATTCCCTAGCTCCCTGCTGCCGTGATGCCTGTGGACAGTACAAAATGGTAACGGTTAGGCTGGTAAACTACGACAGGAGCTCACAGTGCTGACCAGGTTTCTTTTACTGTTACCTCCTCCCTCCCACACCTTTTGCTGATCCATCCACATGTAGACTAAAGCTTCAGTTGTTACTCTCTGGGTCAAGATTGTCTCCTTGCTTCTCTATTTCATGAAGATCTTTCATGGAGAGGCTCGGTCCTTGCAGTGCCTAGACATTAGCATAATATATATTACTTCCACTAATAATTATATCATTATTAATGCTACTATGCATGTCATAAAGATTTCTAACAGCTTCATAAAGAAGTCCAGGATTTGCTTTGATGTATGTGAGCCTGTTCTTGAATAACAATACTAAAATACAACCTTAGCACTTGAACATTATACACATCCCCTGTTTATGATCTCAGTGCAGTAGCCATCAATATTCCCCTTCCTGAAACAGCTCTCCAGTCTTCAAAAACTGGTAAAGTCTCTGATAACATATTGCAATAACTGGTAGCACAATAGTAAGGGAAATTCAACCCTTTGATTTTAAAACTTTGCACAAACCTTGACACACTGTGTACCTTCACAGTGTTGTTCTAGTGCTCAAACATTAATTCATGGAAAACCCAGCTGTAGATATCTTTTCAGTTGGGGTAAACATAGAATCTTAGAATCGTTAAGATTCTATGATTGGAAAAGACCTCTGAGATCATCTAGCCCAACCATCAACCAAACCCCACCATGCCTACTAGACCATGTCCTGAAGTGCCACATCCACAGGTTTTTTTGAATACCTCCAGGGATGGTGACTCCACCGCCTCCCCGGGCAGCCTGTTCCAATGCTTCACCACTCTTTCAGCAAAGACATTTTTCCTAATATCCAAACTAAACATGTGACAGACTTGTCTGTCTCTGGCCAAGCCACACTGACCTGCACTGCACTTCAACACAGTAGATATTAGCAGCAAAAGGAAAGTGCTGCCGAGGGGAAAGCAGACAGCAACTAGGTATGTTTACCACATTTTTTGGCAGCAGAGTTCATAGAACCCTTCCTCTGCTTTTCTGCACTATCGGCCTTCAAAACACAGCACTGTCTTCTAAGGACTTTGGGAGGAAGGACTTTCTCTGGGACAGGGTGGAGATTCATGGCCACATCAATGCTCAACTTGATTCAGAGCGAGAATGTCCCCCAGGTTCCTAAAACGGGGCAAAAACTTTAAACACTCTACATCTTACTTACTGTCCGTGAGGGTGGGCAGGTGAGATGGTCTCAGATTCTTTTCTTTCTTTTTCTTTTTTTCTTTTGATATTGTTTTGTTCCACTGAATACCAAGGTGGCATCAAAATACAATTTTTACAGAAATCTTACTGTTATACATTGGTTAACTGAATGAAAAGATCCTCTACCACATGATATTATTAAAATAGAGACCTTATGCACAGCAAACAGGAGGAAGTGAGAGGGTTGCCATAGCCTGATGTACTACTTAACTGGCAATTAACACACCTATTATTTTATTCTCTCTTTTTTCACTAGGAAAACAAGTTGGCAGTTAAGAGGATATAGTCTAGAATTTACCTGATCAAAGTAGTCAAATGTTATTGGGGCTTAGCATATTCCTCAAGTAAGATAAATGCTACCACTTTCCACACTCAGCTTTGAAAACGTGGTCTGTTAATATTAAAACATTCCCAAACATACTGGGAAAAAAACCTGCAGATGTACAAACCAGGATGAATAAAAAGGTACCTGTGAATATTTTGACTCCAAAATTGTACTCAATATATAAAATATATAAATTTTAGAAACACTGCCTGGTTTTGATGCCCTTGAATGCATGCAACATTTTTCTTGAGACACCAAATTATTTCAAAGCATTTCTGATACCTTGGACATCTATTTGAAATTACAGAAGCCATAAGGCATTTGTTGTCTCATTTCCCTCCATGTTTTGTCAAAGTGCTACAAACATCAGGGGCTACTTACAGTTATCTGTAAATAAGACAACTAGCAAGAACCTGGAGGCCTTATCAAAAGGCTAGAGAAGAATGGGCCTCAATTAAATATACCATTAAATAACACAGATCTTTGAAATGCAAGCATATGATCTGAATACTCTGTTAGGTAGTTTTCTTGTAGGAGAATCATCTGACCATACATTTCAGCCATTGTGAATTACTGCTCAGTATCTCTTTTCATTACATTGACTGACAGACAGTCAAGATATTGGTGAAAGAAAAGTTGCCTAGAAACTGAGCTCAGTACAGTCACAGTACCTACAAAGGAACCTCCAAGATATATGATTATTCCCAGAGTTAAACACTGTTTTCTCTTCAACTGGAACCTGGCAAAGGCACACTGGCTAATACCTGACACTGTAGGCTTCCTTTTGCAAGCTACTACTTTGCATCAAACTGAACTAGGAAATAATATATCCCAAGCCCTCTGAACTCTGAAACGTTGTGGAGGTGAAGCCTTCTGCCTCTACCTACATGCTGCTGCACTAACATTTTGTTCTCTGAAAAGCAACCAGTGTCCACCAACACTCGGCCTTAGACTCCTTTGTCACTAGAGAGGGAAAAGCATAGGTCAAATTTATTCTGGCTCTTGATTGCAAAACAGAAAACAGTTACCAAAAGGAAATCAGCAGAACAAAAGATCAACATCTACCTGGAACTCAGGGCGATTATGGGCTGCTGAACAGATTTCCTTCCGTGTACATCTCTCAGCTGCCTGGACTGAGGGTCTATTTCGGCAGACATCCTCCCCTCATTGTTTCTTCTTTGGAAGAAACAACTCTTACCCTGGTTCACGGTCTTCTAATTATATTTCTTTTCTTCTTTCTAAATATTAAGCACAAGTAAATCTTAAAAACAGATCCTGACACCACCACCCCACCCCCCAATACCTGTTTTTCCTGTGATTCAGTATGCTGATATCATTGTATACCAGATGCAAATTACCATGTGTAGCTCACTGGGAACAAAAGCTCTGCTAAACGTAATCCCTTCTCTCTGGATGACTTTCCAGTGTGGAGGGTTTTTTTTAGATACAGTTCACTATCCCTACAATGCGTGTGAACTAAGAGCAGTTTGACTTACAACCCCACTGCTATGGTATATTTTCAATTAGCCCACTTTCTCTAACCTAAGCAACTAGATTTAGCTTATTGCAATACTTCCTAAATAACCATATGCACTTAGAAACCATTTGTCACTCAGATAACATGCTACTAATACCATTTTCAACTTATTCCCAGCATTTTTATAAACAGAACACATCACAGAAATAGATGGATTTAAGAAGGTACCACATTTTCCCCATACACGCAGTCTGTAGCGAACCTACCACAAAGCCATAAAAGGAGAAATGACTTGAGAAATGTTTTCAATATTAATATAAAACTACAGTAGGAATGTTTTTTAGTAGATACTTACTGTAACTCACTCCTGTGTTACACCAAAAGACTCTTAATCTCACTATAACATGGTGATTATAAATTACCAGAAGGTCTTTTGTAGATATGTAACTCTCCTAGATGTCTTTAGCAGACAGTCAAGTCCTGCTTTTTCACACATCTTCCAGTCACTTGCCTATATCCATAGAGTACAGTTTCCCATATGCCTTAACATTTCATCCTACAAGTTAGAACTGGCCAAAGAATATTAAATTTGAATATTGGTTTTTAATAACATTTACATAATAGGAAAAACCTCTCTACCTGGAAGACTATGAATTATGAATATTTCTGAATTATCAATAAGATGATCAAGACATTGTCGTAGGTAATTGATTTAATTGCAGTTTTTATGCAGCCCAAGTTTTCCTGCCCACTCCGGGACTGACCTGGTATCTAAACAGTAACATGGCTTCCCTCCTTTACCTTTCCAAGCCCAATGTCAGGTTACGAAATAGCCTTGAAGTAATTGTACACATATTTTGAAGGTTGTAACTTCTCTGGAAGGGAAGATGGGAAAACGATAACAGAAAACAAAAGCTTTAAGTATCTAAGAAGACCAAATGTAAGCAGATGCAAAATGGTTTCTGAGGCTCTTTTCCCCGTCCTTTGAAAAGGACATCATTAGCAAGGCAAAGCATTTCTGCAGAAGGCACCTCTATCCTGTGAGCAACTCACCGATGTCTGATTTAAATTTAGATCACAGCAAATCTTAAAAATATGCAAGGCCTTAGACTTTGGGCACTCAGAGGCTCTAACTGTCACAGTCCTGATCTTCATGTCCCCACTGTGCTTGTACCAGCATTTGCAGTTATCTACAGTTCCCCTTTAAACCCTTATCTCCTACATCTCCAAGTATTAGGTAGAGTTTTTATATATTCTTTAAAAAAAATTGATAGACAAAAGAAAATATTGCTGATGGGGACATGTGTCCTTTATATATTTTCATCAGAGGCTTTCCTTAAGAATATTAAGTAGGAGGGAGAGATACACTTTCTTTTGTTTCACTTCAAACCCAAATGTCCTCTCCTAACACTTCATTTTTGTCCATCAAAAGCATAATTTAGAGCTGTTTAAATACATTTTGCTCATTTCTAAAATCATAAAAGGGTAAATCAAATCACACGATGTAGAAGTGAGACCAAAAGCACGTTTTAAATCCTAAATCTTGTGTTTAAAATTATTGTGCAATGCTACAAACTAGTGCATCTGGTAATCTAATTCAACTGTCCACAGTGTGGGCTCCAAAGAAAAATAAGTAATTCAGCAATCTGAGCTAGCTTTTAAAAAAAAGTTTTAAAAGCTGCTTTAAAAACTAATGGCACAAATGACCATATAAGGCTACGTTTCCATCATCTGAACTCCCGACTTACAGGTACCTCCTTTTTCAAAACGTAGACTTAAAAATTAAGGAAGATTAAGTGTAAGCCAAAGAATAGCAAGGTTTGTCTCCTGCTGGCATAAGTCTTTAACCACTACAAATCTGAAATCTTGTTAGGGATGGTCTTCAAGTCAAAACAGTACATCTTTAATTTGAAAGTTATCTTCCTTGACTCAGAAGTCCACTATTAATATTACTTAAGTGCAGTATTGCCGACATCCATTTAAACCACATCTGCAGTTCATTAGCCATCCTACTGTTCAGGTACCTGGCCCTGAACCATTGACCTTGCTGGGAACTGCCAGGTAATCCAATTACACCATTGTTCCACAATTACTAAACTCTTTCCCCTGTGTTTTAACTCACCTCTTTAGTTCAGGGTAGAGATCACTGAATCTGAAGGGCACTTTTACACTGTAGTAACTTATATAGTTGGAAATGCAAGTTAAAATTCAAGCGTCATTTTTATATAGGCTGACACCTTGGTCTAGATATCGTTTTCAAAGAGGACTGGGGCAATGTGTGACATAGTCATACCAGATAACATGGGTCACACAGGTCTCCTGAAGCAGGATCCCATAATAGGATGACTGGAAAAGAGTTCTACAGTCTCACAACAAATACACATGGAAGCGTGGCATCGCTAAGGAACTGCTGTGCTTTACCTTGGTGACTCTCTTGGGTACTTGCACATATATGTTATTGCTCAGGTGCTCAGGCACAGGCTAAGTGAGATCCCAACTAACAGCCCCTTTTTTACAAAAACACTGTAGAAAAATTATTTAAGCAGTACATTTCTTGCAGTGTACAGCAATACACAACACAATAGACGCTTATGCAAGCAGTACTAAAAGAGCGTATCTGGATCAATGTGTCTGAGCTACAAACAT
>VZTL01056024.1:36117-59384 GCA_013400535.1 Scopus umbretta | reverse complement strand
AGGGAAAAGCGATGCTTTGCTGCCGCCTCTTCTACCTGTGTGCCTTCAGCTGCTGCACAGGGCAAGGGGTCAGATGGGTATGCACAACGGAAGGCTTAAAGCTGGCAAAGGCAGAGCTACCGCCTGCAGCTTATGAGGCCTGGTCGCGGTTCAGCCATTCGGCCCCGGTGGCCTTGGGTAAATAGCTCCGTGTATTTCAAAGGGTGGGTGAGTTACTCTGAGGGGCATGCAGTAAGGCAGAGCCGAGACATGCAGTATCACACTTTAAGAAAATACGTACTTAGCATACCATCTTCCCCCCACTGTCCCTCCCCCCCCCCCAAAAAAAAAAAAAAAAAGAAAAAAAAGAAAAAGTGCTTTTTGGCATCAAGAAGGAACACCGTTCTCTGATGCCCTCTGTCACATGTGGAAGTATAGGAGATCCCTCTCCAGTCACCAGGGGGTGGAAGGGACAACGTTCCATGTCATGTTACCTGCTGTTCAGATCCAAGCTGATCCTAGGGAGTTGTTGATTTCTATTGCAAGATCATGTCCAAGATCTGTTTGTACAACTCCCTCCATGGCTCCTTAATCCATGCTCCTGGCCGTGGGGAACTGTGGGACAGATGGGGACAGCACTTCTAAGTTTTCCCCGTGTGGTGCACCGCCAATGAAAACAAGTACTCAGCGAAAACCCTTACAGGGAACTGCAATGAAGAGCAATGCGATATCCAGAGAACTGTGCAGCCCAAGCTGCTTCCTTGCCAAGTATGTCCTTGTACTTTTCCTTATTGTGGGTATAGCAAATCTCAGTTGAGATGATCACTGGTCACTTAATTTGTCATGCATACAGGGCGTTATCCTTTCCAGCCCCAGCTACAAATACATCAGAGGTAAGCCTCCCATGAGTAGCTTCCTTTTCTGCAGCCCTGCTCCTAGTCTTTTCTACTGTTTTTTAAAAACACAGAAAGACAACAGGCAGCACCCTTTCCTCTGATGAGTGCCCTACGACAGTCCCGCTACAGGAGTAAAGACATGAGGAGCGCTTTCTTGTTTTAACTCAGTCTTACTCCTTGTAATAGTGGCCCCAGTCCAGCTCTCTTCCCTTTGCTGTTCAGATGGTGAATCAAAAGTCATCACCGAAGCTTTGTGATCTTAGGTTAGACTGATGTGAAAGTAGTAGTGCAATTGCAGATACTTTGGTCTTCCTGTAAGATACAAAATGTTAAAGTTTTTTACTTATATTTAGCCATGCTAAATGTGAGTTTTTCTTTTCAGTATACTCACTGCTTTGAAACGACAAACTCTTCAGATCACAACAAGGGAAAGCATCAGAGAATAAAAAGAATGTGCACAGAACTGAAACAGTCTGTTGGATCTATAGTGTAGCTAAAGAGGAGCTTCTGAATGACATTTGTGCTTTGAGATGACAGATTGTTTTCTGTGGTTTTCTCATTGTTGAGTTGTGCTCCAGTGCCACCACAGAACAGGTATTTCGGGTCATTCAGGAAGTGGTATTTGCATTTCAAGGATTCTTGTCTAGCTAACCTCATCACATTTATCCCCAAGGAGCCTTCACTCAAAATTCCCATTTCTTGCTCCTGAGTTTGAGCCTAACAAAACCCTGCTCTATAGGAAAGTTTTCCCTCAGTTGCACTTTCTGGATATATTCTTACTATTTTGCACTTACTTCCTCAATTTTTTTGTGTGTGTTTATTCTTTTAGGGTTTGAAGGAGAACCTCATTGGTTTCTGGGCCACCACCCTGTGTTGGAACCTCCTTCATTCAACCAACCTGCTTAGTCTTGCTACACAATAGACTTACAGGCCTCTATATGGCAGCATTTTCCTTGCCTACGTCCAACAAGAAAGAACAAGAAGGGTACAGGAAAAGCAACGGAGATGGAGAGAATCTGTAGGATTTGCCTTCAGAAAAACAGGAGGCCTGTCTGCTAGAGTGCTACAAGGATATCCTTCAAGCAAAAAGACCTGTCACACGTTAAAGCCAAATGTAGCGTCATGTGAAAAATGTTCTTCCTGCTTTCTAAGCTGTATTGTTTGTAACCAATGTGTGTTTCTGTCATTTGTTTTGTGTGCAGATGGGACTGCAAGTCTCCAGTCACCCTGCACCTTCTCAGTCAGGCCCAACTAACACCTTAACTGCAAGAGCTTATTAGAACCAGCTGATAGGAAATGCTAGATGTTGGCAACTAGGTGGGATTTGGGATATTTGACAATGACCCCACATCACTGAGTGCTCATTTATTTTTCTCACTTAAAGCCATGGAAGAAAGATGCCCTTTCAGTTCATTTGAGATTTAAACTGATCCCTTCTAATATAACTTTTGTGTTAGCAGGTATAAGGAACATAGAAAGTAGGTCAGGTCATAAGTGAGTCTGATGATCTGTGCGACAGATCTATGGCATTCTGTCCTTCTTGGAGATTAATTTTAGAAATTCAATTCCAGTAATACAGACTTTCCTTTATGCTCATATCCCTTTGAAGAGAGGTGCTAAGCAGATGATGACACCTGAGAAGCACTTAGTAGTGTTTTGTACCACTCAACAATGTTAGCATAAATCAGATTAATACTGTAGACATCAGATCCTGTTCATTGTTTGAAGGGCACTGGGAACAGAGTTTCCAAGTGATGTGATTTGCACCATGAGAGCAGGACATTTTTCTCCTCTCTGGATATATCCGTGTTTACTGCAGCTATGCAGTTTTCATCTGCAACTGCTCTGAATTGGTTGCAGCACTTGGATGCTTCTTCATAACGTGAGTCATTCTAGAGATTTAAGATACAGTTGTCCTCCATTCAGTTGTTAGCTAATACCCACACTTCACATGGGTTTCGGTTGTCATGAAGTTGTTTTACCAGCCTAATCACTCGACAAACTTTTCTGTTGCTTGTGAAACACACTGAAATCCTCTGGCAACATTGAAGGAAAAGGCTTATGCAATTAGATGTTTGCAAAACATCTAGTGTACACAAAGTAAAACTAGCAAAGTGTCTCTGAATACTAAGACAAGCTCTCCTGGACACACCTGCCACTCAAGCTGTAAGCAAGAATTATGCCAGGTATGTTTCCCTGCACAGCAACCTTACACAACTTGCTTGGCTCAACACTTTCCTTGTCCTCGGTGCTCAAAACAAAAAAATACAAACTGCTTATTCATGTTTTATTTGTTAGTAAACTTACGCAGCATAAATAATAAGAGTAGCCATTCAGCAGAGCTGGCATCTGATGAAAAGTGCTCTCGAACGGCCCCCCACGGTGACTTTAGATAGCAGCCTACTTCCTTTGGGCTCCTGCAATGGCAGGCTTCTCTTCCCGGGTGATAGGGATAGTGCGCTCAGGGACGTCGCTTTGTTTCCTCGGTGCGCTCACCGTCAGGACACCATCCAGAGAGAGTGATGAGGTTATGGTCAGAGCGTCCACATCATCTGGAATCCTGTATTTCCTGTTGAACTCCCTGGCAATAAAGCCATGCTCATCCTTCAAAGGGAGAAGAGAAGGAACAGCCCTGATTAGAAATGTTCACTCAGTTCCACCTAAACCATGGGCCCTTTGCATAAAGCCTGAGATCAGGAAGCTCCAGCTCTCAAAGGAAAACCTTTCAGGAAGTCAAAAGAGTTTTATTATGAGATGCCCTTTTCAAAGAGCCAAGACTCACCAAAGTGAGACCGCCCTGCCTAGGTTGCAGGTGCCCGCAGGTACACGGTTTACAGGAGGAGGCTTTATGTTCTGGCTCTTGTGCCAGCCAGAGACTGGCTTCATTGCGTAGTGGTGTGCTGTCATACCTACGATGTGGCAGCCAGACCTACATGCAGTGCCAACCACACCTGTTCCTGAGGGTCTCCGGGGCTCCAGTAATACACAGCTTTCTAGTGAGCTGACCTCTGCTATAGTGCTTGATTATTTGCTCAGCAAAAAAATTCGCAGAAGCTATGTCAGGATTACAGGCTCCCACCAGCTACAAGTAATGCTGTATTTCCTGACTGACAGATCTGTGCTCCCAGAAGCTCTTAGAGCTGACAGTTCCAGTGACATAGCTACTTTATCATGTGGATTCACTTCCTTCTGGCAAGGAGGTGGGGGTGGGAGGGAGATGGGGACTGGCAAACCCTGTTACATACAGCTTTGGACATGGCTTTTGACTTCTGTCTGCCCAGTTGCCACACAGGTCTCCAGAGCCAGCAACCAGTGGGATGACTGAGAGCAGAACACAGCCTTTAAGGATTACAATCTGATAGATGGGCCTTTTTCAGGAAAAGGTAGCCTCATGGTAACGGAACAGGGCAATGCACTGATTCATTATGTGGTTTAATTATTGCAGTTCATTGTTAGCTTATTGAATGCCTCCCTGCATTCCTGGCCTCTTCCCAGAAAGAGGGAGTCCCAGAAATGCCCATTTCAAAGATGATTTTCCAGTTCAGTTCACAGTTCATCAGCAATAAATCTCCACCCTGTTGCTGCCCCATCTGGGATCAGCTGGGGAGGTTGCACGGAGCATCTTCCATTAGGACTGGCTGATAAAAAACATTAGAAGTATTTGCGATGAGTGCAGGAGAGGATTATTTTTCAGTCTCCTTGTTTAACCATAGATGAGGAAGTTCACACTGACTCTATCAGTCGCACAGTTAAAGTAGAAGTACCTGGCGCTCCTCGTGTTTCCCATGAATTTCTATCATGTCCCCAAGCACCTTCACTTTTAGCTCCTCAGGGGAGAAATGCTTCACATCAAGATTTACAGAAAATTTGTCCTTCTCCAGTCGCATCTGCAAAACAAGGAGGAGACTTCAGAAAAAAGCAGGTGAGGGTTTCAGCTTAAAAAGGTGCTCAGAATATAGCAGTTCAGGACGCAGACTGGTATCTACACATGCACTGTCTGACCTTCATTTGATCCAGGGATTCTGATCTTTGTCCCTTGCTGGCACATTACATTAATACCCATCACAGTATCTGAATGCCCATGCAGTATCTAAAACGTGAATGCTTTCTCTTGATCACATGGGATAAATGCTTTCCTTGTGAGCAAGGAAGAGATTCTCTTAATCTAAATTTGTTAAAACTGACTCTTTAGTTGGCGTACAGGTTTTGTATCCAATTCTTTTTACAGAATGTCTGGAGGCTTCTGGTTTCTATAACTGGATTTTGCAAAGTCTTTCAAGCAAAATAAACCCTGACTGCAGCTCATCTGCAGGCTTGCAGGCTTTCTACTGCATTGTCACTCTTTAGTAACCAAAATAACGTGTCACTGGTGAGCGGTACTCCCTCACTGCTTACCTTCGTTATCTGAGCAGCAGGACTTCTGCTGAAACTCTGAGTCACCTGCTGCTAATCTCACCTCCTTCATTTCCATTTTGCACTTTATTGCCTCTACCAAATACCACTTGTCGCTGCTTCCTGAGGTTGAATTTTCATTTTCTGCCTGTCTTGGTCATGTTTGTGGGACTTTGCTATATGAGCTGGCTGTCTCTGTCTTCCTGCTGCATTCGTGGTTGGGGAGGATCTGAGCCTCCTGGAGCTCTGCTCTGGGATGTGGAGGCAGCCTCTGTGCCAGCCCTAGGCTTACTGGTTTCCACAGTTTGACCTGAGAGTCTAAGTGCTTCCTCCTCCGTCTAGATTATTTGTGAAGATTTCTCCACTGAGATAGTCAGCTGTTATCTGTGGTGCTTATTATGGCTGCTTCAGTGGACAGCCAGACCCAGGTCACTAAATTAAGGGAAACATTATGCAAAGATTAAAAAAATACTTTCCTCTCACTCCTTTAGCTTAGAATAGCTCTGCAAGTTACTTGTAAATAAGACAGTTGACTCACAGAACAGGCAAGGTTGTTTGAACTGTGTGCCTCTTGGCTCTGCCCCTGAAGCAAGCAGATGGCTGCTTCATGATCCTTTGGGTAATGCTGCTCTCCTCAGCAGTGACTCTTTAAAATAGGCCCTTTTTTCCTCAACAGCCGTGAGCTCCCACACTGCCTGACATGAGGATCCCACTACCCCTGCCCACTACCCCTTGCTGTTTGCTTCTCAGGAGGGAGTGGGATTTAAAGTTTTACAGAGCAGACGGGGAAATCAGGCTTCCTCCTTTCTTCTGTCAGCTCTTACCGTCATTTCCCGCACACTCAGCTCCGTTTGCCTAAATTCCCAACACTATGGCAATACTTGCTCTCGGACACAAATGATTAGCAGAGCATGCACAGGTTCTTGCTTAGTGCAGAGGAGCAGAGGCACAAACATAGCACACTCTTCCTAATAACCACCTACAAGCAGCTTCCAAGCTCTCGGCTCTCATGGGTCTCCAGCTCCAGACCCATCAGGATGTGCAGATAGCAATAACAAAGAGCATTAAGAATGGAAGATTACCTCAGAGAGTCCCGTCTCTAGCCAACTGGGCATCCGAAGAATGGGGGATCTCATCAGGAAGGGGCTGAGGCTGGGGGAAGCAGGGAGCAGCTCTGACTCCTGCAGGTGCTCTCCAAAAATCTGGTCAAAGATACGGCTCGGTGCCAACCAAGATAACAGGGGTCTGCGGATCAGGGGGTTATGAATGGTGATATCCATCGGAGTGCGCTGGAGGAGCCTGGCAAACAACTGTGCTGCAGCACTGTGCCGGGAGCCGCGGACAGCTTTATACCCATGCAGCTGGCCTGGCTTCCCCCCCCCGCCCCGCCTGAGGCCTCTTGAACAGTGGTGTCAGGGATTTTATTGTCCCGCTCCTGGGCTGGTCCCTTCAGCGGTGCCCAGTAGCTGTCTCGGGGATTTGAACGCACTGCCGAGGAGGAGGGGGAAGGGGAGAAGAAGAAAAGGAGCCTAACGGGGCAGCAAGGAGCCAAACTGTCCAGCCACATGCCCCATTCCCCACGTGCTGTTTATCTGCAGAGTCCCAGGCAGGCTTGGCGGATGTTCCCAGCTGCTTTGGATGCCAGCAGTATCAATGCAGCTCCTATCTTTGGCTCACAGGGAAAATGACAAGGGGCCATTGTTCCCACTGCCATCACTGGGACTTCAGCTCCCCACATCACCCACCAGTCTAGGAAAAGACTACAGAGTTCCTTTGCCTCTCCTTAAGGCAAAGGAAGCCACAGGCCTGCTTTAGTCAGAGGGCAGGAAAGATCCCAGGAGGTCTTTGCTGATGTATCCCTGGCAGCGTGACGCTCTGCAGCCCAGTCAGCCCCTCTGCCTTAGTGCATGCCCAGCAGTGCGCGTGCAAATGAAGGATGGCTCCCTCCACAGTGCTTCAGCCCAGCACCTCTTGTCCTTTGCCCGCCACAAAACCCACTTTGCTGGAGAGAGCAGAAGAGCCCAACACTCCGTGACCTCAGAGTACTCCAGAGGGCTGCATGCAGAGATAAACTGGGCATGCCGACAGCCTCCATGGTGCTGCACTGCAACGTACATTCTCAGGGATGCAAGCTACCTCTGTCTGCCTGTGCCCCTTCAGTAAGCTGATTTCCTGTCATTATGCTCCTAATACATCTTAATTCACACAATTATTTTAATTCCTGCCTCACCTGTGCACCTAAATAATGGGAATGGATTCAGCCTAGCAACTGTCCTTAAAGGGCAAGAGCTAGTCTCTGCCTCTGAGAGCTTGCAACTTAAATACAATTACCGGCTCAGAGGCACATCATTCTTACTGCTAGCACCACCAGACCCTTGCAAAAGGGTCTGACCCTCTTTCTCTCAGCTTGCCTGCAAGAATAGGGAGCAGAATTTGCTCTGTGCAAGCTCAGGCCATAAATACCTTCTCTAATTCCCCAATACATCAACAGCAGTGCAGCTGCTGTCTCATACTGCAGGGTCATGGAGTCAGGGAAATCTCTGGTTTCAGGGTACGAGGAGCTTAACTGGGCACTACTTCCTCCAACTTGACCCCCTAGTTCAATAAAACTTCAGATCCCCGGTTTACTCATCATCTCTGGCACAGGCATTTTTCCACATCTCATTACGTTGTGCCAAAGCCCTGGCTGGGGGACAGTCTGGACAGCCAGCTTGCAGCAGCACAGTTCAGGATGTGGAGGTGTCAGCAGTGGGATCTGGATCCCGTCTAGCCGGGCTTAACTACCTGCAGCACTTCGCCACTCACAGGAACAAAAGGCTTGAGCTGTTCACTGAGCTTCTGGGAAAATCAAGCTCCTTTGTGTAGGGCACAGGAGGGGCTGATTTGGGCCCTAAGCTCACAGTGGGGTGATGGGTGTGACAGTGACTTCGCATGATTTTGCATGACCTGATCAGGCCCCAGTCAGCATTAGCTACTGCCCCATCCCCATGGGGTGCTTCAGTGCTAGCAGGACTAGTGTCAGGGACTCGTTGAACCTGCTTGCAGTGAGCCTTCTCGCTGGCCCTTGCCTTTGGGAGCACCGCAAGCAGCAGAGCCTGGGGTCTGTCCTGCTTTCTCCTACTTCAGCCCCCCTCGGCTCACCTCTGTGCCTCCCTGCTGCATTTGGCTGCCCACTTGCCTCCTGCACCCCCTGCTCGAGGAGGGGATCTTAGAGGCTGGGAGGAATGCAGGGTTTTCCCCGAGGTGTCCCTGACTGCAGGCAGTGCCTGCACTCTCTGCTGGAATGCAGCGAGAAGCTTCCCTCGTCACCCTGGCAAGGCATCCTGGGGCCTGTGTGCGTAGCTATTTTCGTCCATCTTTTTAGCACACACTCCTCCCTGTGGAATTCGCCCAATTAAAACCTTGCAATCTGCAGCTTTCACTCTCAGAGGCAGTGAGTGCTTGGAAGGTCCCCTTCCCGGACACACCATGGCTGCACGGACTGTCCCCCATGCCTACCCCATGAGTTCGGAGTATGAGTTTGCCAACCCTAGCAAGATCTACGACCAGAACTTTGGAGAAGGTAAGAAAGGAGATGGGATCCCCTAGCACCTTTCTCTCCTCGGGTGCAGGAGGGCTGGTGGAGTCCCCCTGGGGAGACTGAGCTTCAGAGAAGGCTAGGGAAGCTGGAACCAAGGAATTTTGAGCATAAGAACTCAGGTGAAATTAGGGGGGAGTATCCAGGGAATACCAGGGTCTCTCTCTTCAGGTCCACTTCCTCCATCCATGCCTACTGCTGTCTCTTCTGTCCCTCCCTCATGCCCACAATAGTCTGGCCTTCATGCATATGCTGTGCAAACATGGAGCAAAATGCTCGGGGGGGGGGAGGTTTTGCAGCTGGGGGCAGTGGAGAAAAGCTGAGCTAGGGTGTTCAGCACAAAGCTGGGCAGTGACTGGCGGAGGGGAAGGAATGTGGGCAGCAGCAGAACCATTCAGCACCAGCACAACAGCATGAAAAAGCAAAAAGCTCCAAGGAAAGCCCCCTGGATAATGGCACACAAAAGGCCTTTAGTTTTTCAGGGCAGTTTCTTCACCATCAGCATTTTCCATGCCCATCCCTGGCTATGGGCTTTGCACTGCAGAGCGCACAGTGCACCTATCAGTCCCCCGCTGTCCACCCAGCAGACATGTGAAAGCTGGATGCCAGCCCTTGGCTTGCTGGCAGCCACTGGCTGTGTGGTGGGAGGCAGTGGCTGGTGGGCATCATTGTCTGTGTGGTTTTTTGGAGACACAAAGACAGGAACCGCAACAGACTTTGTCCCTATTGTGCTGATGTGGTGGCAGAACCAAGGTGTTTGCCAAGTCCCAGCCTCCTCCTGTCACCCTCCCCTATCTGCTGCCAACCATCCTTCTCCAAATCCTTCCCCTGGAAACTCCACACTCTTCACTGAGTCTCATTTTCAGGTGTGTCCCCATGTGAGATTTTAGCCCCTGCCCTGTACCATGGCTACTACATCAGGCCTCGGATCAATAAGCAGCTGGATCGAGGCACCTCTGAGATCAGCCTCAATGAGCACAAATTCCAGGTGTTCCTGGACGTCTGTCACTTCCTGCCAGATGAGCTCACTGTCCGCACCGTAGACAACCTGCTGGAGGTGATGGGGCAGCACCCACAGAAGGCTGACCGCCATGGCTTCATCTCCCGAGAGTTCACCAGGACCTACATCCTCCCTCTGGATGTTGACCCCTTGCTGGTGAGAGCCACATTGTCCCACGATGGCATCTTAAGCATTGTGGCTCCCCGGACAGGGAAGGATGTGAAGGCCAGAGTCAACGAGGTGAAGATAACTCAACAGGAGCAGCCAGTGGAGAAAGAAGAACAGTCTGAGGAACGAAAAGGGAAGGAAGGGTCCTAAAGGCCCCAGATCTGGGCTTGAGCAGGGAGGGAGGGGGGACAGGGATGGGGAATCCATGGTGCCAGACTCCTATTTCTCACCGTCAGTGTTTAGCAGGGCTGTGAGGCAGCCATATATGTGCCAGTCTTCTGCTTCGTAAGGCTGATGGCTGGAAAAAGAGACTTGAAACTGAAAAAAGAGGGGGACTGAAGTGTTAGCGTGAGGGACTACAATGCAAGTTTTCTCCTAGGTCAAATGCTCATTGAGCACCATGCAGGGTGCTCTCCTCTTACCCCAAATGGCAAGGGTCACTCTTACCCTAAACTGTGAGTCGGTGTCACAGTGGGCTGTTAAACAGCTGCTGTGCTCTAGCCCAGAAGGGTACTGGGAAGAGGGAAGAGATGAACTCAGTGCCTCACTTCTGAGCTGGTGGCTGACCTTTGTGAAGATGGAAGGTGCTTGTTGGTCTGTAAAAGTGCCTGCGACTCTCAGGAGGAAAGAGGAATAAATCTGCCTCTTCTCTTCTTTTGTTTGCCGTGGATTCATGTTGCTTCTGGCCAAGCTACTCTGCAGCAGGAAAGATGGACGGTGCCTTAGCTGCTCCAGATGCAGGGAGCAGAGCAGCGGAGAGTTCACACTGAGCTCATCTGTGGAAACGGCATCAGTGGGGACTTGGTGGGACTCTGCCATGGGGCAGCCAGGGGGACCTCTGTGATTGCCCCTCCTGGCTCAGGTGCAGCCAGAGTTGCTTGCTGTTGTAAGGAGCCCACAGTGGGAAGTAGGCTTGAGGAGAAAAGATGTAGAGTGATGGGCTCTTGGAGGCTCACTGTACATTTCCAGACCTGGAGCTGGAGTTAGCCCAAGTAAACAAATGCCAAGCAACGGTCTCTGCTTGCTTCAGCCCCCTAGTTTGTGGGACATAAGGCTTGTTCACATGCGGACCTTTTCAGCGCTTGTGAGAGGAGTGAACCCCAAAATACTGAAGGGAAAGGCTCTGCTCAGATCCCAAGTGCCTTGCTGGTGTCCCAGCACTCTCTGTAAAGTCACAGAGGGGATGAATTTGGCCCCTTTTGCAGACGCTGTGATGCTACCGGCTACATGAGAAATGTCTGTAGTCTTGTGATGTTGGGCCAGGGATCGTGTGTGCTGCTGTCGGTGGCAGCTGCTCTCTCGGATGGCCCCGAGGGCTCAGCAGGTGCCAGTTGCAATCCTTGTCTTGTCAGAGCCAATTAAAGCAGCCAAAATGCTTTGTCACTGGCCAAATATGGGGGTCCCTGGCATGCCTCAGTGCAGCCCTTCCACAGAATGAGAAAGGAGGTTCCAAGGTCCCTGTGGACAGAGCTTCTCCTTCTCCCTGCTGGGATGTAACCTGCAGGCCTCAGAACTCTGCCTCCATGAATACATAGGGCCAGAAACACACCGCCCGGGAGTCTATCCCATGCAGCGTACCTCCTCAGTTGCTGAAACACTGGTATAAGGCTGCTCTTTCACCCTTGCCAGGCAAAGTGGGATCCAGACCAGAGTGAAACACTGTGCAGCTATTTTCTACTTCTCAGGGCCCTTGCCAGCAATGAGGATCAGAGTCAAATTAAGAGCGGCCCTGCCTGCCAGCCTCATGAGAGCAAGTGGGAGGATGGCTAAGCCTCCACCCCTGCCCTGGTGCAGATCAGATACCCGCACGCACAGTCTGTACTGCTGAGGGATGCCCTTACCCATGAAGTAGGACCAGATGAGCTGCTGCCAGTAAGTATTTCAGACACTGCCAAAATAAAAATCACCTTTACAACAGGCTTTAAGTCATTCATAATAATTCGAGAGATAATCCTGGGCTAGTGACTTTCAGTCACCTGAAGCAGCTGCTTGTAAGGCCAGGAACAGCCCAGTCCTTAGCTGCTCCCCTGTGTACAAGCCTCTCCCTGCTCCTCAGCGCATGCCAGACCAGCTTCATGCACTGCACCAGATACATACCGCATCCCATTCGCAGCAGCACCCACCCGAGTCCCGAGTCCCAGGAGGACTGAGTTCCCAAGCCCATATCCCTGTGGTGAGGACAGAGACCTGTGTCTGTGTGTGGACTCAGGCATGGCCATAATTGCCTTAGTCCCCTGCCATAAAAGGATTCCTCAAATTCACAGCCACTTCAGAGCAGCAGCTAGAAAAGGCTTTTCTTTGTTTCTGATCTGGCATCTTCTGTGCTGGTAAGAAGGATCAGTGGTCCCCTCGCGCACTGCAGGCCTCCTGTCACTAGGATAAACATCTTCACTGGATTTGGGATAGGGAGGATGGCCAACTTATGACCTGCAAGCTGGGCAAAGGGTGCCTGGCTGAAGAAGTGCACACACACACAATGCAGACGTGGCACACGCTAAAGCATGAAATGCCATCTGGCCCTGATCTGAGTCTACAACACCAGGGCTGTGGGTTGCTGAACCACTGGGGGCTGAAAACAGCGTGTGGCCAGGGCTGGGGCTGCACAAGGAGCAGATTCTATGACAAAAGTGCCCAAAACAATTCAGACCTCTCTCCCCCCTTCATTTTTTATAGACAATGCCAGCTTGTTGTGTGCCTGTACCACACCTATCACAATGTGGTCCCAGTCCCTCAGTGTCTGAGGTACCTCGACACTATGGCAATAGAAATGCACAGCATTAGTAGTCATGACACAGTTCTGTTCCCCCTCTGGCTTTTATTAGTCCTGTCTTTGCTCTCCAATGAGTTCATTCTCTATTGCTGGGCACTTGCAGGCTCATCCTGTGCCAGTTGCACAGCTTGTTACCCAGACGATGTCCCTGAGTGCATGAAGACAGCTGCCCCGAGCAGTGATGCAGTAAGAGGGGCTGGCACTGCCTGGTGTCAGCCACTGGGCCGTTCCTCTGCACCCTGGCAGGCTTTGCACAAAACAGCCTGATCGGTTTGCCGAGCAGGAGCGCTGGAGGCCATGCTCTCTTTCATCCCTCCAGACACAGACTGCAGAGGGAATGCAGACTGGCAGCCAAATGCTCTCCAGCTCTGCCAATATTTTTGATGCCTTTCTGTTTCTCTGATGGAGCTCAAACCAGCAGCTCCAGTATTTGCAAAAGGGGCTGATGGGAACAGGTTCCCAGCCTTTTCTTTTTTTTTCTTCTCCACAAAGCAACAAAGCCCAAGTTATCCCAGAAATCAAAATAGACACTGGCTCACTAAATCGACTGTCTGTGGCAAACCCAGAGACACACAGTCTGCAACTTCCCAAGCAGGGACAGACTCCTGTGACCACCTGCTCTTTGCAGGACCCTGAGGACATGGTCCATTTGGGACCAGGACTGAATCCCATCTGCCTGCATAAATCCAATCCTAAATTCTCCCTGGGTTGCTGTGGTGCGGGCTGAGCTATGAGATTTCTCCAGCTACATGCTGAGGAGCAGTTTCAGAGCAAGCCTCAGGCTCTGCAGGTGACAGTGCAGCTCATCCAGGGTTCAGCTGAGAGAGCAGCAGTGCCCCGTGGTCCTTTCAAAGCAGAACCCTTCTCCTCCTGCCACTTCTGGGCAGGTACAAGCTTTGTTCTGCATTTGGGCAGATGATAAATGATGCTGTGAGCCTGGCTGAGAGCATGGGTGGGTGTAGCTGGAGCAGGGGACTAGGGCCAGTTCCTGAGATAGCCCACCAAAAGGGTGAATTAAAACCTACCCACTTGTCAGCACATCCCATGAGGCATTCAGACCTGCACAGAACTGGGGCTGACTGCCAAATCAAAGCTGTGGGGCACAGTTTCTGCTCGAGGACTACATTA
Organism: Scopus umbretta; assembly: GCA_013400535.1. NCBI lineage: Eukaryota > Metazoa > Chordata > Aves > Pelecaniformes > Scopidae > Scopus > Scopus umbretta. The sequence goes on along the minus strand of VZTL01056024.1, from coordinate 45,474 downwards.
ACGTGGTATCTTTCCGTACTGAGTATCAGCTCTCTTAGAGCTGCCAGAGATCAGCTACCTGTTGTTCAGCCCAGAAACGACCAGCCACAGTCTGAAAAGGCTCTCAACAGGGGCAGAGAGGTAAAATGCACATTAATGTTCCTGTTTGACAGGCTGAGGGGTGAGCCTAAGAGCTGTATTGCAGGTCCTTAATGATGCGAGGTCCCTCGTGGGATCCTGTCATTCTGAAAAGCACAAATCTGTACAGTTTCATCTAGGCAGCTTTGAAAAAAATGGATTCCCAGAAATGTCCCTAAGGCTGCGTATGCCATTCTGCCTGCAGCAGAAGCAGCAGCACTACAGCCCAGCTGAGAGTAGAGCTGCAAGCCTGCTCTCACCTTCGCTGGGGCATCAGCTCCCTCCCAAGAAGATATGCTCTCTTTCCCAGGTGATGCCAGCCCGTGCCACGCATTTTTCTGCCATCCTGCGTGAGATGCAGTGATGAACAGCAGGAACAGCACTGAGAGCTCCCACCCTGATGTTTCTCCTTTTGTCCAGGAACATTTGAAGTCCCTCCTCCATCCTCTTCTGCATCACTGCTGGCATCGGCGGGATGGCCCCGGTGGGAGAGAGGGATAGCGGAGGGACGTCTAGGGTACCAATCATAAAGCAGAACTTTAGCCCCAGGGCCGAGGCCTGGAGGCATGCTGCTGCCTTGCCCTCTCCTCCCTGGGTAGCAAGAGGTGAGCGCAGGCCCCGGTGGCGCGGTGGGCCCCGGGCAAGCCCTCCGGTAGATGGCACGCACGGGCCTAGCGAAGCGTGACTGCGGCGGTGGAGAGAAATCTGACACTGCCAGACACTCCCTTGGAATAGCCAGAGGCCGAGCAGGAACCAGGAAATACAAGCTCTCCCTGTCCAGAAAACAATTCTGCTTCATGGAGGAAGGAGCGACATGGGCAATCTCTGCAGCTGCGGGCGACGATGGTGAGTACGGCACCCACCGGGTACGGGGACGGCAGCCAGAGCTCCGGGCGGCCCGAGCAGCAGCTTGGGTGGACTTTGCGAGCGCTGCTTCCTTGTGCTGGGTGTGCCAGGGCTCCCGCCCGGCTCTCCGCCCTGCGCCGTGCCGGCTCCCTCGGAACCCGGGAGCGGTGAGCGGGGGCCGTGGGTCCGCGCCGGGCGGGGCCGGGAGGCTGGGGCAGCCCCTGCCCGCCGGAGGCGGCGCGGGGGGGGGCGGAGGGGCTGTGGTGCTCGCACGTCTCAGCCCAGCCAGCCTGCGGCACCTCCTGGGACTGGCAGCTCAGGTTCCCGCAGCCATGCCAGCAGCTGAGACTAGCTCAGATCTAGGAAGGATCTAGTTAAAATCCCTGCCTTAGGACACCCTAAGGTGTCCCTTTGGCATAGTGCGGGGGCGGGGGGGGGGCCCTGGGGCAGTGCTGGCACTAAGGGTTCGAGGGTCAGCAACCCCATCCTGCTCTCAGCTCATCCAGCCCTTCTCCCTGCCTACGTCTGTCTGGGCTCTATTTGCGCTTGGGAAATCCTGGCCATGTTTTTCAGATGATGTTGCTCTTTCTCCCTGGAAGGGAGGATGACCGTTTAATCCCTCCTGGCTCACGTTGTGCCCTGGACCTCGTGCTTACAGAAAAGGGCACAGCGGAGCATCATTCGGTGCCAAGTGGAAATATTTTCGGATCTGAGACCGGTACAAGGAGGAGAGCCGTGAATATCCGATGAAGCTCCGAGGACATTCTCTCCAACACTGCATTTGTTAAAAAGTATTAGAAATTCATCAGCACTTTTTAATAATTACAGGAAGCACAGCATCACCTAGTGGCTGAAGCAGAGGAGGGGGTTCAGGACACCGAGGTCCTTCCAAGATGAGCCCTGAGCTGGAGGGCAGAGGAGTTTGGGATTTAGGAACAGGAACTGCAGGTGGGAGGTGGAAGGCTGGTTCTTGACATGTCCCCCACCAAAAAATCACATCTTCTACTTCCTCTACCCTGTGGCAGAGGGTAAATGAGTCACTCAGGGCATCGGCTTCATTACTGCAGCGGACAAGAGCCTGATCAGGGAATGCCTGGGGCACAGGCTGGTTCCCCTGAGCAGAGCTGCCGTTGCCAGGCACACTGCTGATGCTGTGTGGCAGGGAGAGCCGTGCCACAGCAGGCACTGGCAAGGCCAGAGGCTCCAGAGCGCAAACACCACCGTTACAGTGTATGCTGTGGTGGCACTTTTAGGTCCAGACAGTGCCAGGCCACGCACAAACATTTCTGCCTCCAAACGGAAGTATAAACCAGAATCTGAAGGTCACTCAAGTACGCAGGGCCAGCCCGGAGAGCAGCTTTCTGCTTGGGGAGCAGCATGGTGGCAGGCTGGTTCCTCTGGGGCAATGTCACATTCTGCTCCCCCAAGGCTAGTGGACCAGGACTCCTGCATCCCACTTGATTTTTTTTTCCCAGAGGCTACCTGGAAGGTAAGAAGCTGGGATGGTATTTCTGCTGGTGGTGTCACTTACTGCCTTCTGGCAGACTCCTGCAGCAGAGGGCAAAGCTCTGGCCAAAGACCCTTTTGACCCCAGCACCCCTGTGGGACTCAGGTGCTGACATCTGCCTTATAGACTGTGCAGCGAGGAGAAAGCAGAGCTCTTTCCCCACAAGCATCATTCCCTGTCCTGCACATGGAAACATATGAGTGAAGAAGGGCCTCAGGCTCCCAGGCAGTCCCTTTGCTGTGTAGGCTATTCAAATGGGCTCCAAGCAAGGAGAGAGGAAGGCAAATGGGAATGTGCTGTTGGTAACGTGGGCTTGGGAGACACCTACAGAGGATGACAATCAGGAGCAGACTGGTGCACAGGAGCCCTGCTGTAGAAGTTTGCATGATTCATAGCTTAGCCTTGGTGACACAAGGAAAAAAAAAAAAAAAGGTACTTAGTTTTAGTTCAGGTGTTTCCAGGTACCTGTACTGCTTTTATTTCTGGATATTTCCTCAGCACCACAGCGATGTCAGCAAAGAGCTGGGCTTCCGAAATAAAGCTGAGACTTACAAAAGGGCTCAGGGGAGGCAGGCACTCACCTTCTGGATGGAAGATCTTTGTCATGATCACTACTGAAGCATGGGCCCTAAGGGAGACGGAGCAAAGAGCAAGAGAATAAGGAGGTTCCTGAAGCCATTACGGCAAATTTATTCACAGAAGAAAGTTACTGATGAAGGCAGGATCTCAGGCCTGTGTACCTCTGCAAGTATGGCCCTGTGGAATGCAGGCCCCAGGTATTCTCACCGCTTGGTTTAGTACTCAAGGCCTCTGGTGTGCATGGACAGCAAAGATGCCAAAATTCAGGACCCACTGTGAAGCAGGCCTGTGTAGGGTAGAAATCGGGTTGGCATTGACATGGGGAAAAGGGAAGAAGTAATACAGGAGCAGGGACACATGTGCTGTCATGTGGATTATAATGTGCTTCTAGCAGTCTGTGAGTTAGTTACAACATGTTTGGCCTGGTTTTGAGAAGAGGGGAGAGGTTTGCCCTGCTCTTGTTTCCCTTGCCACATCTGTTCTAATGAGCACAGATCTGAGGCTGGGAGATGCCATCTCCTGCCTGGCTGTGCCTACTCTGCAGACAGCCTCAGAATAGCTTCAGCCTACGTGCTGGCTGCTAATGCTGTCTCTACAAAGGCAGGCAACCAAAACAAGAGCAGCTTGGAAAGCTGATACTGCAAGCTACCACCCAGGAAAGAGGATAGGGACCCTCCTGATTTTGCTTCAAATGATGCTATTTTAATTACATTGCACAATGTGTCTGAATGCTGTAGAGAAGCAAAATGCTCTAGCACACAAGCCTTGGCAAGGAGGCCCTGGAAAGCACTCAAGCTCAAAGAGACAGTGGAGGAGGGAGCTGCAAGAGCCAAGTGAGAACCACAGCAAGACAAAGCAATGCTGCCTTGAGCTAGGCCCCTAACTCCTGGGGGCAGCCCCCCAGATTTTGTCTGCCAAGGACTAGAGGGACTTTGGTGCCTCCGTGGAGCAGCACACAGCAGAGACAGTGTTGAATCTTTTTGTATGTACACATGGCCACCCTGCCCTCCCCAAAGCTGCTTTTGACTTCCCAGGTCTTGCAAGTCTGGTTAATCATTACCATCCATTTTGAAGGTCTCCAAGTTCCTTCCTCGCGTTCATGGGTTTTTTTGGTTTGAGTGCCAAAACCATTACTGAACACGATGTCCTACTCACCCACCCACTGAAACTGCCTCTAAAAGCCGGCAAAGGCAGAGCTCTACCTCAGGCACTGCATTGTTCTCACCTGTGGCAGGACTGTCTGGCAAATGCACATGGTATGGGACATACAATGCTTCTTGGGAACCATCTGGTAACTCTGCTGCCCCGTTAAAAGCACTAGCTGCCCACTTGCAGCTGCTGCCTCTGCTGCAGCAGAGACACAGAGCCATGTGCGACCCTCAGCTGCATGCTCGGTTGGTTGGTGGCCACCACCAGACGGACATGCATACACAGGAGGAGACATACCAAGGCTGGCACCTGCCTTCCTCCGGCCCTCTGAGCATGATGCAACGATAACATTTCCTTCATGCATTTGGCCCAGAATGTGACACGTCTCTGCTCTGCCCAGACGGCCTGCGTTGCCTTGCCAGCACCAGCCTGCAGGAGCTCAGCTCCTGGCTCTGTTGTTACAGCTGGAATGAGTTTGGCTCCTGTTCATTCCGTGGCTGGAACATAGCTGTATTTGGCTTGTCTCTCTCTGGTCACATAGGTACAGCCGAGATTAGGGTTTGGCTTGGCTTATATTAAGTGCATAGCTTGCTTGTTTTGGTTGTGCTTTAAGTGGAAAACTGAGAACAGGAAAACTGTCTGAAACATTAAATTACCACAAGGACTGTGGAGAGCCGCTCCTTGGGCAAAGGGGCCAAAGTGCAGGGTACAAGGCTCTCAGAGCATCTGTCCCTAAGAGAAGGGTTTTACGCCAACTGAGATCATGCTCTGCACCCTGCATCTTTGATCATACAGCTGTGGAAATACGGTTGCAAAACTACAGTGAAATCTGTTCTCATTCACGCTGATGCATCTGCATATTGGACAGATATTGGCATATTGGCAGGGCCGAAAGGCAAGGGGACTTGGGGTGTCTGTGTGGTATGGTAGGTGTGTCACAGAAGCAGGAAATGCATCCCCACGTCTCCCCTTGGGACCTTCTCCCTGCAAGAGTCGCTCAGGTTCTGGCTTGGCTCAGTAGCTCTTCTCTGAAACGCTTCTTGGGCCTTTCTCATGACCCGCAGATGTGGTACCCTTGGGCGGTGCATTTGGGTTTGCATGTTATGAGAGCAGAGGCTGTGGCTTCTCAGGGCTGACATCTCTTTCTGATTTCAGGAATTGTCCCTCACCTTTTAAAAGAAAGAAAGAAAAGCAAGGTAAGGATTTGTGAAAATGCTTTAGAGGACAAGAAGAGGTGGAGTGACTCAGCCCCTGCTTAGCTGACATTAGTCAGTGCTGACTGTGAATTGGATCCCTGAGGCTGAGGTCCCCTCCCATACTCTTTTGTACCTAACCTTCCTCAGGAGAAGTTTGGTAGAAGCAAGATGCAAGATTTCTTTAAAACTTAAAGCAAGGGGTGTGATGTGCCATGGGACCTGGCAAGGGGGAGGGAAGGGACTTCAGCGGTATCTTCAAAATACCGGAGTCTCACAACCAAACACATGTGGGTACTCTCAAGGGGCAGCATAGCAGGAGCTGCTGCAAACATCCATCTGACATCAGTCCCCCAGAATAAAGTGCATTCCCTAAGTAGCCCAGTTGTGTCCTGTGGCCTTTGGACCATGCTGGGCAAAATACATTTACCAGGCAGCAAGGGAAATAAAGTTAAAACTGGATCTGACTTCCCCAAGGGCCTGACAAGGAAGCTCTCTGTGCTGTGTCTGTCCTTCTAGGTTCTGCCAAGAACATTGCAGTCCACAGCATGTTGTCATCCTGGCAAACCTTATTTTTTTCCAAAGAAACAAGCCCAGGCTTTCTTCTTGGAGGCGGGCCTCAGAGACAACATTAGGGTTGAGGGTGTCAGATGAGGTGGCAATTTGATTTGTGTCCAGTGGGGACAGCGCATGGACCAGATGCTGCATTTCTGCATTCAAAGGTGGAACAATAAACAGTTGTGTTATCCTGATCCACGGGTGTTTCTTTTTCAGGAACTAATGTGAGACATGAGAGCCAACAGCATCAGCCTGGCAGAAAGGTAAACAGCTTCCCAGAGTTGCTTTCCTAACTATATATTGAGAAGACAGAGCTGACCACCACTTCCTAGGCTAGATGGGTTGGGAGGACATGGGGCAGCTTATTCAGAGCCATGAATCATCTCACCCTGTATAGGCTTTAATGGCTGTGGGAATAATGTGCATTGGTGCACAGTGATGCGGGCCCATTTTTTTCCCCTAAAGTGCAGTGGAAGCGGTAGGATGAAATCGCTCTCTGAGCCTGAGGTGTCAGAGGGCTGGATGGTGCTGGGGGCAGTGTGCAAGGTGTCTCTGCCTGATCTGGGGAAGGCATGCGTAGCAGCAGCCCAGGGAGCTGACCTTCCAGAGCTCTTTCTTCCCAAAGGCTCCAACGTACGAAGATGTCCCAGAGTTTCCTGTCTATGCCACCGTGAGTAAACCCAAGAGTGTGAAGAAGGATGACAGCATTCATTATGCAGACATTCAGGTGTTCACCAAAGTCCGGGAGCGCTCTGCAGCAGAGGTGAAGAACTTACAAATGCAGAATGCCACAGAGTATGCCACCCTCAACTTCCCCCGACCCCGGCTGAAATATGACAGTAAGAATGGGACCCTGGTATAAAAGGCTTGATGGCCCCCTCCTCCTTCAGCAGCAAAAGGATTTCACAGACTTAGAGATGCTGTAGATGCCAGCTAACCTCATGGATGCATCATGTCTCCCTGAGAAGGTGCAGAGAGGCTGTGCCTTCCACCTGTATTTCTCTTCAGAGGACACAGACATATTTATTCCCACATGATGAATAGCGTCCTATCTGATTCTGCTGACAAAAACCATCTCTTCCCCTTGGAAGAGTTGCCTCTGAAGCTGGCAACCCATCTCCTGTCAGCACTGTGAGAAGACAGAATTGCTCCTTGGCTGATGAAGGCTAAAACCACAGCTCAGAGCTGCAGTGATAAAGTTCCTGCTGTGGCACAGGACCAGCTGAGCGCTGCTCTGCAGATGAATTTGAGAACATGGCATAAAGGATTCAATACTGGAACAAGGGATATGTTGCCACAGGCTTTTATGTCAATGTTCAGAAAATTCTGCAATGTGCAGATGACATGTGGATGATACTGTGAAGAAATGGCATGAAACCTTTAACAGTATCTACTGCAATGTCTTCCTCTAACACCTGCCACTGTAACTGCAGTCATGCACTATGTGCATCCCTTTTTCTCAAAAGCAGTGTTCTATAACCATGCATAGCACACTAAAACCAAGGCCAGAAAAGTAGAATTAACTGAGGGGTACAGAACAATTTCTTTCACTGAAGGGCTGTACAGANAGGGGTGTGATGTGCCATGGGACCTGGCAAGGGGGAGGGAAGGGACTTCAGCGGTATCTTCAAAATACCGGAGTCTCACAACCAAACACATGTGGGTACTCTCAAGGGGCAGCATAGCAGGAGCTGCTGCAAACATCCATCTGACATCAGTCCCCCAGAATAAAGTGCATTCCCTAAGTAGCCCAGTTGTGTCCTGTGGCCTTTGGACCATGCTGGGCAAAATACATTTACCAGGCAGCAAGGGAAATAAAGTTAAAACTGGATCTGACTTCCCCAAGGGCCTGACAAGGAAGCTCTCTGTGCTGTGTCTGTCCTTCTAGGTTCTGCCAAGAACATTGCAGTCCACAGCATGTTGTCATCCTGGCAAACCTTATTTTTTTCCAAAGAAACAAGCCCAGGCTTTCTTCTTGGAGGCGGGCCTCAGAGACAACATTAGGGTTGAGGGTGTCAGATGAGGTGGCAATTTGATTTGTGTCCAGTGGGGACAGCGCATGGACCAGATGCTGCATTTCTGCATTCAAAGGTGGAACAATAAACAGTTGTGTTATCCTGATCCACGGGTGTTTCTTTTTCAGGAACTAATGTGAGACATGAGAGCCAACAGCATCAGCCTGGCAGAAAGGTAAACAGCTTCCCAGAGTTGCTTTCCTAACTATATATTGAGAAGACAGAGCTGACCACCACTTCCTAGGCTAGATGGGTTGGGAGGACATGGGGCAGCTTATTCAGAGCCATGAATCATCTCACCCTGTATAGGCTTTAATGGCTGTGGGAATAATGTGCATTGGTGCACAGTGATGCGGGCCCATTTTTTTCCCCTAAAGTGCAGTGGAAGCGGTAGGATGAAATCGCTCTCTGAGCCTGAGGTGTCAGAGGGCTGGATGGTGCTGGGGGCAGTGTGCAAGGTGTCTCTGCCTGATCTGGGGAAGGCATGCGTAGCAGCAGCCCAGGGAGCTGACCTTCCAGAGCTCTTTCTTCCCAAAGGCTCCAACGTACGAAGATGTCCCAGAGTTTCCTGTCTATGCCACCGTGAGTAAACCCAAGAGTGTGAAGAAGGATGACAGCATTCATTATGCAGACATTCAGGTGTTCACCAAAGTCCGGGAGCGCTCTGCAGCAGAGGTGAAGAACTTACAAATGCAGAATGCCACAGAGTATGCCACCCTCAACTTCCCCCGACCCCGGCTGAAATATGACAGTAAGAATGGGACCCTGGTATAAAAGGCTTGATGGCCCCCTCCTCCTTCAGCAGCAAAAGGATTTCACAGACTTAGAGATGCTGTAGATGCCAGCTAACCTCATGGATGCATCATGTCTCCCTGAGAAGGTGCAGAGAGGCTGTGCCTTCCACCTGTATTTCTCTTCAGAGGACTCAGACATATTTATTCCCACATGATGAATAGCGTCCTATCTGATTCTGCTGACAAAAACCATCTCTTCCCCTTGGAAGAGTTGCCTCTGAAGCTGGCAACCCATCTCCTGTCAGCACTGTGAGAAGACAGAATTGCTCCTTGGCTGATGAAGGCTAAAACCACAGCTCAGAGCTGCAGTGATAAAGTTCCTGCTGTGGCACAGGACCAGCTGAGCGCTGCTCTGCAGATGAATTTGAGAACATGGCATAAAGGATTCAATACTGGAACAAGGGATATGTTGCCNCACCCCACCCCACGGGGACCCCGGTTTTCCCTGTGCCACCCCCTCCCCAGGGGCTCCTCGCCCGCCGGGACCGCCTGCTCCTGGGGGTGGCGGCCCGCTCCCGATACCTGATAGCGTCCTGATACACTTCCTGCTCCCGGCCCCCGCCCCGGGCCTACAGCCCCTTCCCCCCAGCCTGGTCTCC